>JAADWX010001043.1:0-11113 GCA_023336405.1 Globisporangium echinulatum | reverse complement strand
TGACAACGTCACCCCATTGCGGGAAGATGCCTGGGAATGTCCGACCCGTGACGTTGTGCTTGTGTGCGCGTGCGTGGTTGGCGCCGTAGTGGACGGTCCCACCCTTGATGAATGCGTACAGCTCACAGGCGCGATCCCAGTTGCTCGAGAACGGCCCGACGACAGCCGTGCGGACGTCAAAGCCTTGGGCATTGAGCTTCTCCTGCCAGTCGCCATCAAAGCCGCCCCAGTACTTGAGTCCACCGCCGAGCTCCTCGCGGCCGTAGCCGACGATACCGTGTACGAGGATGATCGGGAACTTGTTGCCGGCCGCAGCTGCTGTGTGCGGCTGCAGCAGCACGAGCTGCGCGACGCACGCAAGCAGCGCTGCCAGCATGCGTGGCATCGTAGCGATCTTGCCCATTTGCTTCTCGAGGTGTTGATGTCGATGTGCGTCGGTGTGCTCGAGTCGACGCGAGTTCGGGAATGACTTGGGTGGAAGCCGCCCACGAGTGGTCTTGGCACTCGAGCAGATCCAACCCAAGAGCTCCCACTGCAGAGTTGTTGCGCTGCGCGCACAGTCGAGGTCGTGGTCGTGAACCGGAACATCACGGCCAAGAGCTACGGAACCGAGAGACGCATGTGCCATGCACGTCTTGCAGCACCATGTTCAAGCGCGCGTCGCCACTCTGTCCGCGCGTCCGGTCCTTTCGAGACGTTGCGGTCACGAGGTTTTCACGCGACTCCCGAATGCTAATCACGAGTTTGCGGTTGCTCGAACGGATCTGTAAAACCTGTTTGCTAAATAGAAAAGACTGATACATATTGCAATGACCGCTTACTTACGTCGCGTCACTCAATATGCAATAACCTGTACATATAACATACAATGCGCATTATTCGCTTGTCATAACCTCGTATAACTGGTAGAAATACAACGTTCCCGCTGTACCAGCTCCAGCGTGGTGTCAAGACGAGCCCTCGACCAAGCGCAGGCAGCGTCGACTCAAGAAGCGCGTGCTTCTCGATCAGTCCGAGCATCATGCGATGTGTAGCGATTGTCTGCGCACATGCACAAGCCCGACAGCGCGAGCAGGACTCGCTAGTTTGCGCTCCTGACTGACTACTTGCTCCTCGGAAGCTGAAGTGCACGCTCGACACTGAGGTTTGGAGTCACAAGAGCTGAAGAAGATGGTCAGTCGCCCGTCGTCGTCGTGAGTGCTCTCAGCGACGGCGATGCGCAAGTCGATTCCGTCGAACTCACCGCTACAGTACCGTGAGACGCCGAAACGACATCGACTGCATCACGCGTGCACTTGAGCAGCAGCACAAATGCTCCCCATCCGTGCCTGTCCTACAGAGCCAGGCATTACGCACAAGCACCAGAAGATGACTGAGTAGCACGACGTCGACAGCCGCAGAAGTCTGGATGAACATCGGTATCAGGTGGCGACGACACTTGGCATCATGCACCAACAGTAAACGATCTGGTTCTGACGTCGCATCACGGACGTGCTGCTGCTTGCCGCAGTGCCAAACCGGACTGCCACGTGAGCAACCACCGCGCAATGCTCGCCAACGCGCTTGCTCACTGCGAATCGAGCGGCGCGCATCTGCACCAGAACAGTGTCGTCTGTAAGACGAAAACGCTGCTGCTGTTTCACTGAGGAGCGTCGGTGGCGCCGTGTTATCTCTTTGACTGCCTGATTGCTTGGAAGTGTTGCTGGTCTCTCAACTCGATCTCGAACTCGAAGGGGTTCATGCGCAGAGTCGTATGAGTGATTGATCGCCTGTGCCAATACCAACGCAGAATGCATACTAGTCTGTCCTGCCTGCTCTGTCGCGTCGTCAGCGAGGACAACCCGGAGCAACAAGCCTCAGCACCGGCAGCTTTCCTCCGTCGTCCTGGATCTCGTGGATCGACAGCTTGGTGGTCGCTCTTGCTCTTGCTGTGCTGCGTACGCTTGCGGTTTTGCAACAAAGACGCAGCTTTGACACGATCCAGCGCTGATGAAAGACACTGACATGACCACGACACTATCAACAGCAAGACTCGTTCTCAGACCGTCTAGCCATTATCTGTCTACCTACCTACCTAGTGCTCGGTTATGGCGGCAGCGTGAGCGTTTGCATCACTACTCGCATTGCTGCTGGTGCCGGTCTGGTCGCTCGCAAACTTGATCTGGAGCCGCAAACGCGCTTCGAGCTGCTTGATCGTCTTCTTGAGCGACGCAAACGTGAGCGCGACCTCGTGCTCGCGCTCGAGTGCGATCATCTAGCGCCGCACAATAGTCGCAGTCGACAGGTCGGTCAGAGCCGACTGTCAACCACACGTTACACGCTACACACGGCACTCCAGACAGCGACAAGCACGCACGCTGTAGACGCGAATCGAGTTGCGATGGAACAAGAGCGCGAGCACGAGCGCCAGTAACAGCGTCCACGCGACTGTCGGACTCTCGCGTGCAAGTGTAAACAGCGTTGCAACAACGTCGGTTGCTTCGATCGCAGCGACGACACTTGCGTAGCCGTTCGTGGATGCGATGAACGGACCGCACGCAAGCGCTCCGGCGCAGACGCAGTGCGGGTAGCCAGTTGTGCACTCATGGCCGCCGCCAAGTGCACTCGCAAAGTACGCGGCCTGCGGGCGTCGTGTACAGAGCGGACGATGATGTCAATGATACAGCCAGCCAACAAACCAATCAGCCATAGAGATATGTAGCATAGGACCTACGGACGTCTGGGTTGTGCGAATCGCACACGTCTCGGTCGCTGCGTCGTACGAGTCGGACGCACAGAGCGCGTCAACACCACTCAGCAATGCGTCCTGGAGTGCGCACGTCTTGGGCAAGCGTGAGTTGCCAAGCACAAAGTGCGTCCACGCGACACTGACAGCAACAGCACCGACGTAGCACTTGATGAAGAAGCCACCGGCGTCCTTGGCGCTCCATGGACTCGTTGGCTTGCGCTGAAAGTGCTGCGTGTGCATGTGGCAGACCAGACGAGTCCGTCAGTATGTGAGTGTATCGGCGAGTCTGACTGGCTGACTATCTTACCGTGAGGTAGAGCTTGTCAAACTGAAAGTTCACGACGTGCAGCGCAAGCGCGAGCAGCGCCGTTGTCGGTGCGAGCGGTACTGCGAGCAGTGCGATCGTGCACGAGTAGAGCAGCGCGACCATCTTGTGCGGCACTTGGAACTCCGACTTGACAATCGCGACTGTGGCACTACTGGGTGCTGGTTGAGGGTCAGGTAGCGAGACACGGTCGGTAGCCAAAACTGCCGATGCAACGTCGTTATCGTCACGAACCGGCACGACAACTGCGCTGCTGCGTGGCGTTTTGGCAACTCTGAGCCGTCGCCATGCAAGCGCAATGTACGTCAGTACGATCCGCGCAGCTGGCGCCGCGACACTCGCGACTTTGCTGAGTGTAAAGTCCGTGACGACGAGCGTGAGCAGCCCAGCAGCGACTTGCTCGGCACGGCATGCAAATAGCTCAGGCTTGAACGCGAGCATGACGTTCGACCGTATGCGTGAGCCATCGATTGTGAGCTCGGGTGCAATCGTCAAAGGCGCTGTGAGCAAGTACGGGTCGAGCAATAGCGCGTACGAGAAGAGCTGGATGAGCACGTTCAGCGTCTTGGCCACGTACAGCCGCGTGACCATGGCCTTGATCCCAAAGCCCGCGTCGTCCCACTGTTCGAGCCGTGTGAGCATTGCGAGTAGTGGCGGCAGCAGCGCGTTGAGGAGCGTGACGACTGCCGGCACGAGCGAGCTCGCGTACGGTGCTAGCACGCGCGCTTGCAGTGCGATCTGCGCCTCGAGCTGCGACGATTGTGTCGTGAACAGCACGATGACACACCAACTCGACGCCTGCACGACGATGTAGAGCACGAACGCGACAGTGCGGCGCGCATACAGACGGTACCATTCGGATCTGGTATTGGGGTATTGTATGGACCACATACATGTAGCCATTTGAAATGACAAGCATGTCAAAATGACAATATTCAGACTCAGACTCAGATTCAAATACAGTCTGTGTGGCTGCCATGGCTTGACGCTGTAGACAACCAACGAAACGGCATGCAGACAAGCGAGTGGCACGCACCGCGTGCGACTGCGCAGTGTCTCGGCAAGCTTCTCGGCCTCGATCGCAACTTTCACTTGCTCGGCGATCGCGCGCTTCAGGTCGCTCACTTCCTGCATCGTCCATACAAACAATAGCAGCAGTAGCAGACGGCAAACACAACGAAAGCGTGAGCGAGTCAAAGAGAGTGGAAAGCACTACAGGCCTACAACACGTACTCGCCTCGGACGTCGTAATCGAAAAGTCCCACGCATTGAGCACGATGCGGCTGTACTTGGGCTAGTGGGGTACACAGTGAACGAGCAGCAGTCAGTGACGCTTACACGCTCAAACATTGTCGACATGATACGACGCAGCAAGCATAGAGCGGCACCTTGTTGTCGCCGCCTTCGATCGCGTCCATGGCTTTTGCGGTCTGGTCCTCCGCGACCCACTTGCGGAGCGTCAAGAGCAGCAGCAATAGCTCGACGAGCAACAACGTCGTCTGCCGTCCATCCATCCGTTCGTCAGCAGAGACCACCGACACGACTAGGAGCAATAGTGAAGAGGAGCAACAGCGCACCGTATACAGAAACGCTTCGTCCGGTGCGTAGCCCGAGAGCAGCAGGAACCGCGGCGCAACGCCTGCAAACGCCCACCAGTCGGTTTCGTCCTAGTATAGGCACAGCAGCCACACGTGTGAGCGCTCGACATACGCACTCACATACACCTAGCGACAGCGGACGTGCCTGGGCGGTCATGTACAGCACGTGGAGCACGACGAAGACGAGGCTTGGGACTGCGACAGCAACGGAACTCCAAACGACCCAGCGGAGGAACCTAAAATAGGACGCGACCGAGTACCCAAAGCGCGCTTCAATGCGCCGCACGTCGGCAGCAAACGGGTCGAGTTGGCGCTGCAGCAGACGCACAAAGCGCTTGAATGCGACGCGGACGCGGCTCATCGACCGCGCATCGATGCCAACAGTGTCGATGGTTGCGTCGAGTTGGTCCTGCGCTTCGGCCGCGCCGCGCAGCAGCTGCGTTCGCACGTCGCGCTGCCGCTCGAGCTCGAGCTCTTTGAGACGACTCGCACGTGCAGCAGCCGAGGCTGCACCAGCTCGGATGTGGCCGAGGCCAGTGCTGCCAACACCAGCACTAACATTAGCACCGCGCAGCCGCAGCAGCATTGCTTTCTCGTCGTCCCAGTCGTCGTGCGCAGCTGCGAGCTCCTGCTGTGCGTTCTGGAGCTCCCGCTCGAGTGCCACAACACACTGCTGTGCGAGTGTGAGTTGCTGTTGGAGCTGCTGCAGTTGTTTGTCGCGGTGTCGCAGTTGCTTGTCGTACAGCAACAGCTTCTTGGCGACGCGCGCCTGCGGCTGGTGGCTCACAAAGCCGTCGACTTCGACCTCGTTGCTGGTTGTGCTATTGGCATTGTCGCTGCGATCCGAGTCGACGTCTGAGGTCGTGTCGCCATTGTCATTTGCTGCGTCGTTATGCACACGGTCAACAGACGCCTCGAGCGCTCGGAGTTGCTTTGTGACTGCGCGCTCGATCGCGTCGACGTCGGGCAGTGAGCGCCTTTGTGTCGCGTCGACGTCGCCAGCATACGAGCACAAAGCATCTGTCAGGCGGGACCGTCACCACAGAGATAGATAGAAACGATGCATCACGCATACACGCACGTCATGCTGCTGAAGCCCAGCGTGGCATCTGGACTTCGTCTGCCATCGTCGCGGCGCATCGTCATGGTCTCCTTGTCAATCTGGTATGTGTGTCGCTTCGTGGACTGCAATATTATTTTGTGTGAGTATACAGCTTGCAAGTACAATGTAGACACCATTTTGGTGCACAAATTTTACCATTATTGTTGTCGCTCCTGCCCAACAATATAAATCTACAACAACAATGGACCGTCATGACAACAACGCCGATGACCAGCAGCAGCAGCTCGTCGCTCGCTTCGACGATGTTGCGATCCGCATCAGCGACGACAATGGCAGCGCAGACGACGCTACTTCTCGTGCTCCAACACCAACAGTAGCAGCAGCAGCGGACGCGCCACCCCCAACGACGACGCGCAAGCCAAAGCAGAAGCAGCAGCAGCAGCGCAAGCAGAAGCAACAGGCGTCAGCACCAGCACCACTACCACCCCAACTCGAACTCGATGGGCTCTTTGACTTTGACTGCAACCTCACGCACGACGACCTCGTTGACGACGTCGATGGGCTGATGCACCGCGCGGCTGCAGCCGGTGTGACCGAGATGCTCGTACCTGGCGCAACGCTCGTCGAGAGCCATGCAGCACTTGCGCTCTGCCGCCAGCACCCTGATGTACGTCGCTCATATATACTCTGTGACTATATTAGTGTGTATTGTATTGCATTGTCCCTCACGAATTGTATTGTCCACGACATACAAACACACAGCGGCTCTTTGCGACTGCTGGTGTCCATCCATTCAACGCCCATACATTCCCGACCCCAAATGAACTCGCTGCGCTCACGCACCTCGCAACGCTCGACGACTGTCTTGCTGTTGGCGAGTGCGGGCTCGACTACTCACCGCACTTTCCAGCCCCTGCGAGCCAGCGCTCGTGGTTCAGCGCGCAGCTCGACATTGCAATCGCGCTCAACAAGCCTCTGTTTCTGCACGAACGGCTCGCTTACAGCGACTTTGTTGCGGCGATTGACGACTGTATGGAGCGCCATAGTGCGCCATTGCCACCTGCTGTTGTCCACTGCTTTACTGGCTCAGCTGCTGAGCTCCAAGCATACGTCGACCGTGGCTTCTACATTGGGATTACGGGTCATATCTGCAAACCGACGCACGGCGCGACGTTGCGAGACCTCGTAGCGCGCGTGCCGCTCGAGCGCCTCGTGATTGAGACCGATGCGCCGTATATGGGCTTCAAGCGCTGCCGCCATCGCGAGGCGAAAGATGCAAAGGCCCAGTACCCGAATGTCCCGAGTGCATTGCCACTTGTTGCAGCAGCAGTCGCGGCTGCAATCGGCAAGACGCCGCAGGACGTCGCAGCGCTCACGCGTGCAAACGCGCGGCGGTTCCTGCAGCTCACGACGTGATGCATGCGATTGGTGAATGGACAGACGTGTCGATAGCTGCTTGTCGGTCGTCAGAATTACGTCCTGCATTGTCATTGAGCTTGTGAAACTGTAGTCATATGACAATACTGGGTTCTCCATGGCGCCTATATTAGCTGTTCATTCCATTTGACAACCATCAACGTTGTTGATGTGCATCCGTTGTAACACGTATCAGCTGTAACACGATGCAATTGTAGCACATATCCGATTCGACACGATGCGCAACGACTACAGGAAGAGTGTTTCTAACGTATATTGCGTCGACTGCGCAGAGCAGACCGCTCATAGCGAGTCGCTCGCATAGAGCACGCGAAGAGCTACTACGCGACGCACGCCTATGGACGGGATCGAATGGAGACCGTCGAGCGTCGAAACGCGGCAAACTATGCTACAAATAAAAGAAATGGAAGTGGAGGAACGACAACGACACCAGCGGCGGCATCGGGCAACTGCAGAGCGACAAATGCAGCAGCAGCTGCGTGTCTCAAAAGTCGAGGTCGCAGTTGTTGAACGCAATGATGCTCCGCAGACTCTTGGGTGACACTGGCGGCGTTGCGTCGTCGTGCTGGCTCTTGCCGTCGTCCCGTAGCTCTTCAACGCTCTCGAGGTCGCTATCGGTGCTTGCAACGCTGCTCGAGCACGAGAGCGACTTTGTACGTTCATAAACGATGCGAAAGTTTGCGTCCTGTGCGACCAACAGATCACTGATCGTGTCGACAATTGTTGCAACTGTCGCACCGTCATTTGTAACCGTCAAGTCCCATTGAAACGCGTCGTAGAACGCGAGCGTCTCGTCCATCCACGTGCGCTTGTGCTCGTTAAAGCGCATGCGCTCGGGCTCGATTGCGAGCCGGTTCACAATGCGTTGCCAGAGCCGTTCGCGCTCGACGCTAATGTGCACGGTGTAGAACTGGACGTTCGACTGCGCCTCGACTTCGGCCATCATTGCGCGAATCACGGGCTCGAGCAGCGCGCCTTGTGCCGAGTACAGCACGGCGCTGAATGGCGATCGGTCCGCAATGTACACTTGCTTGCGCAGCTCGGGGTTCGCTGCGCGGCGGACGCGACTTGCGAGACGGAGCACTCGTTCAAACCACGAACAGACCCACGCAGTCTCCATGAGGAGCGACTGCGGATGCAGTGCGTACGACGGCATGTCCATGAACGCTTCATCGAGGACGCTGTAGCCCTGCGCCTCGAACTCGGCACACAGTGCAGTCTTGCCGCAACCTTACGAAGCGTATGGCATACAGAGCACGTCAACATGTATTGCAGCTATACACAGTCGAGGCATGCACGCATGCAGATGCAGGACGCACCGTGGCAGCCTTCGAGCGACACGATGATGAGCTTCGACTCGTCGTTGCCAGTCATTGTGTTCATGGTTATCGAGTGCAGTGGATTCGTGAACGAGCGTCACCGAGAAAGCGCAAGGCGGCAGGTAGTAGCGGTGGCTAGCAGTTGTATTGCAGTCTGGTCCGTCCTCGAGTCGAGTCGAAGGCAGTGCAGGTGCTGTGCGCGCGCTTTCGTGTGCTCGTTCGAGTGGCGCGTGCCTTGATGCGGCAAATGAAGAGCGCGGGAGTGGGACAATTTGGCGCGTAATTTCAAACGCGGCAAGGGAATGCGATTTGTGTGGCACATGGATACACCACACAGATTCTGTTACACTTGTGTTTTGTATGACTGCACGATCAGAACAAAGGCCGAATGCAATTTTACAATACCGAGTGGCACACCGAGCTTGGATTTTTTATTAGTATGACACTAATATATATAGAAACGAATGTCAAATATATCAGCGTACTATTTTCGCTAGCAAATTGTGAGTAGCATATATGGGTAGTATCTGGCAATGACCATATATTGCACATTTTGCCTTTACAGATTACCAATGTATACTATACAGTATTATATGAATGTAGCAATTAATTTGGCTCAAATAAGGATTGTCATCACCAAGTATCTTGTAAAACGCATATACGACGAGCTGCAATACAAGTCTCGCGCTGCACGACCACACGCGCACTTGATCAAAAAATTGCGACCAAACGCACTAGTAGACTCAACATTAAAATGTGTCATTGAGCGAGTTGAGAGCGCTTGTCGTCGAGGTCATCAAATTCGTGAAACACATGATAAAGTGTGCCGAGGAGGTAGTTGAAATCACTTTGGCGCCCTGCACAACACGCGTAAAAGTGATGAAAAGTATACTGTCCATAGTACAACAGTCGGTAATACGCGTCGCCTGGTGAGTCGAAGTACGGTGAGGAGCAGCTTGCTCAGTCACGCGCACCTATGATGCAGCTGCAGTCACAGAGTCAGAATTGTACTCATCATATACGCTCATTGCTCTTTTCACGCAGGCGTACACCGAGCTAGTTTGCATAATTGTTGCCTTAATGTGCGAGGCGTGTCATCTGCTATCGATTGTGTAGGATTGACACCAAAACGATAATTTGTGTAAGATTGGCATTAAAACGATAATGTTCGCTCTGTCTTAAACGGACTTGTTTGGCTCTAAAAAACACAATGCAATCCTAACAAGGAGAAATCGTAGCTGTCTGAAACAACGGGTACTGAATATTGGTGTCAACGTTAAATAGTCCAACGTTAGCTAACCTTAAAAATCCAAACGTTAAGGGTTAACGTTAAGGTTCGTCCTAACCTCGCTTGACTTTATCGTAAATTTTAGAAATGAAATACATTTTTAAGTATATACAAGTGCGCGTGCTCGCGTGCAGCTCAGCAGCGGCGATGGTGAGTGCTGTAACATTATTCGTATTTTGTCTATAGCACCGACCGGCGACGGGTACAATTGCGGTGGCTGTTATTGCTGTTGCAGCTGCTGCATGTGAGGCTTGTTCTGTTGGTAATAATCTGAGCTTCCAACTCTGGCATGTCGGCGTTGTCAGTTTTAGTCGGCTGGCGGTCAGCGCGAGCAGTTCGTGTTCATGTTCGATGCAGCGTCTAGTCCAGATATATGATGAGTCGCTCGTGGTCTTAATCGATGCAGTGTCTAGTCCAGATATATGATGAGTCGCTCGTGGTCTTAATCGTTGCAATAAAGTTCATGTTTTGTCTGGTATCATAAGCACAGTGTAACATCAAAATCCTTTATGGATGACAAGAGACGCGAGCCTCTGTTCTACATATATAGAAAGAGTCACTTAGAACTATATCTAGGTGTACCACTTCTTTCAATGATCTGCAGCTGACCGAGCTATGGTAAGAGAAGTCCAAAGAGCAGTCTGACGCTTCACCGATGAACGTATTGTCGTTGGTTGTATGATTCCGCATACGTGATTGCAACCTGTGTTTTACTATAACAATGTTGTTGATGTGGTATGGTGCCCGCTACACGAACGTGTATATCGTGGTAGGCAGCCATAAGATGTGTCTGTGATGCACACGCACGCCAACAAGCTCACTGTTGATAGTTTAATTACTTGTCATTACAAAAACCATCATTTTTAGAAGGGAATATGTGTTTGATGATTTCATTGTCAATGGAATGTGATCCATTTCGCAAAGCACAAAAACATTAATGGTAGTCGAACGACCACAACCGAGCGCAGGGGAGAAGCGAGCTATCGATGTCGTCAGTGGCGCTGCTGGTGCAGAGTCAGCACCAAACACGACGCCTACATCCGCTCGATTGTACCCGATCAAACGCGCTCGCCGTCAAGAACTGTGGCAGTTCGTCATGCTCGCTGCAAAAGACGAATTTGTGCACCTGCCGTCTGAGCAACTCACGTCCGACCACGCCACTCATGCGTACTGCGTCAAGTGCAAAACTAGAATTCACTTCTACAAGGGCAACCACAGCGTGCGCGAACACATGACGCGCTTTCATGTTGAAGATCTCAACCGGTACCGCGAAGCCGCAAACGCAGAGAAGCCAATTCGACGCCAAATAATCAATGCGTTTACAGCGTCCAATTCGACTCGCACCATCACCACCG
>JAADWX010001042.1:0-11115 GCA_023336405.1 Globisporangium echinulatum | reverse complement strand
TCGCTTCCTGTGGATGCCCAAGCGCTTGCCAGCTGGCAAAACGTTTGGCGTCGTGTACGGCAAACCGATCGCTACGGTCCAGAAAGATGAGCCAACGGAGGCCGACATTCGCGCTGTGCACGCAGAGTACGTGACGGAGATCGCGCGCATCTTTGAGCAGTACAAGAGTCAGTTTGGCTACGACGCCGACGAGACGCTCACGATTACGTAGCCACTCGTGTCAGTTGCTGCAACTGTTGTATTATCGGATATACGAGCGTTCGCATAGTGTGGCAGAGAGGAAGTGTCGTTGTATCCAGTCATCCACTACCAACAACCCTTTGCGACGGGACATTTGTCGCATTTCCCCATTTCTATTCGCCCTTCTCTTTGTCTCTCGTGTCGACACGACAGCTACGTTACTGCTGTGTAGGTGTCATGAATGTCGTTGTCGGAACGATTGGGGACTTGCTGTTCTGGGTTATTCCCACATGGGTCAATCAGGTGCCATCCAATCATTCCTATAGCGGTCGGCGTAAGACGCACCAAGAACGACGCCAAATTGAGTGCTTCGTCATTAATCGAACCTATTGCGTCATTAATGGAGCCTGTTGCGTCATCAACTGTGCGTCTTTCGTCATGCCGAATGTCAATATAGTGAATTGTCATTTTATGATATTTGACTTATGTGTGGTGCGTCATTGTGCCACACCATTTTGCAATTTGCGCGCGCGCGGGAACGAGTATTTCGTGCGTCATCCGTTTCACTTGTTTTCAGTATACGCTGCTGTTTTGAACGCGCGAACCACAAACAAGACAACATCAGCAGCAGCAGCCAACACGCACAGCAAGCAATAGACCAGCAAGCAGCAAGCGCATTGACACCCACGCACGTCCACAGCACAGCGCTCCGACGCACAGAGCACGCAGCATATACACAGATAGACAGATAGACAAACATGACGCTCCGTGCGCACCACGAATCACTCAAAGGCAGCCGCTCGTCAACGTTCTCGCCGCCGGCGTGGAAGGACCAGCTCAAGCAACGCTGTATGCAGCGGCTGCAGCAGGACCGCCACGCACTACTCGCGAAGCTGCGGTCGCCGGACGCCACGCGTTCGGTCGCCGACGAAATGAAGCGCCTCGTGTTTCGCGAAGAGCAGCAGTTGCCATTACCATTGCAACAAACGCATCGCCATCCCGTCTTTAACCTCCAACAGCACGACTACGACACGGACGACACGGACATCGAGGACCATGAGATGGCTAGTGCAGTCAATAGGACTAGCACTGGCACTGAGGCGTATGCGTCAATCGAGGAGCTCGTTGCAGCCGGCGAACTGTCCGAGAGCGAGTACCTCGAACTCGTCCACGCACTCGAAGACGAACTGCTCGCCGACGCCACTGCAACTGACAATGGCGAGCAGCTCGTCGAGCAAATGGTCGAGTACGAAGAAGCGTCGCTCGACGCGATGCTCGCAGGGCTCGATCTGAGCGTCCCGGACGACTTTTTTGACGACGAGTTTGAGATTGCGAGCCATACGAGCAGCTACGAGCGTGCAGCAGCAGCAGCTACTGCAGTAGTCCCGACGACTGTCCCGTGTCCAGTCTGCTCCACTGGCACTGTCTATGAAGTCGCGACGCATTGTTACCCGCGCCTCGCGTGCGCATGTGGCTTTGCGCTCCAGACGACGCATGAATCGCTCCATGGCGCGCTCCAGGACTTTCACGAGACGGTCTCGGCAGCGTACGTGGCGCATCGGTACGTCGTGTATAGTGATGGTGTATAGTGTATAGTGTATAGTAGAAGGTGGTGGTGGTGTGTATTGTGTATGGCGTAGCACTCATGTCACTTGGCGCCTCTGTGCTCTGTTTGTATTGGCAGTGAGCAGTGCGTTGCTGACCCGACGTTCTCCGTCGCGCAAGGGACAGCAGCAGGAGGCGACGCAATGCGCATCGAGTGCCGCGCCTGCTGTACGTCGGAGCTGTTGCCGTGAGGGGATCGACTCTTTTATTTAATACAGAACGCGCCATTTTGTGGACAACCGCATATCAAAAGAGAGAGGATCTGCGCGTTTCATGAATAGAAATGAGTCATATAGAGCTGTCCAGAATAGATGATGTCATGTATAGAGGTGGTATTGCAACTTGCCTGTATGGACTCGGCAGTCATATAGACGGCAAAAAGTGCGCAGTCATGAGCGCGCCGATGAAGAACAGAGCGAGGAGACCGGGTGTACAGAGGCCCCAGACTGGCCAGAGCGCAATCACGAATGCAAATGCCGTTAGGACACCAACGATTGTTGCTGCTGGGATCATGCGCGGGCAGTAGACGCTCCACTCGAGGGTCACACGCTTGATGTACGGGAGGTACACGGCGAGGTACGCGGTGATGCACGTGTTGATGCCAGCACCGACGAGGCCAACGCGCAGGTAGCCTCTGTATTGGGCATAGTGTATGTAGACAGGATGACACACAAGTATGATGTGCATGCGCGCAACACATGAGTCATGCGATCGATACAATACAAGCTACATACACAGGGACGTACCGCTTGACACGCGGGTCGGCGACTACGACGTGCACAAAGTCAACGCTGTACGCAACGGCTGCTGCTGCGAGCACCCACACGAGCGCGTGCAGCTTTGTGCTCCATGCAGCTGCTTGCTGCGAGCGCTTGCGCTGTTTCTTCTTGAGTGTGTCGTGCTCGTCTGCGTCGTCGTCGTCGTTGTTGTCGTCATCGTTGTTGTTGGCATCACCATCGTCGTGCGAGTGGTCGCTGCAGTCGTCCATGTCGTCGTCGTCAAAGCTGCCGACATGCGCACTCACGTTCGAGCCGGGCGTCGACAGCGCTGCGACCTCAGCGTGTGGGATGCGCTGGTACGGCACGCGCGCTCGAGCACTCATCGTTGTTATGAGCCGGTCTCGTTGATCGCGCTGTTGTTGCTGGTCCGAATGCTGTGGTGCTGCTGCTGCTATGATGCGGCGACTCGCGACTCGCGACTCGCCGACTCGCGCAAGAAGTCGCGAGGTTGGTAGTTCGCTGTCGGTATTGCAGATCCAACAGCGAAACGTCAATACAAGTGCGCTATGACATTTGATAGTGACACCATGCCGTGATTGTAACTATACTACCAATTGAAACAAAGCACAAAAATATCATATTATTAAACACTACAGTCATGAATATTAATTTACACAGCAGAAAGCCAACCATGGCCATCAATGAAACTTATTCGCAACCTTTTACAGCACTCCTGTTGAGAAGCCATACAGGGTCGGAATAGCAAAAACAATGATTCCATTCACTCGCATCAATTCACAACGAAAAAGAATATAAATCAGTTTTGTGACATGTCGATATATGAGGACTGAAGAGACGCACTAATAAAACAAACACTTACGACCCAACAAACAGAAGCGCTGCAAACTCTACTGGTCGGTGTAGCGCTCTGCACTCAGTAAACCTTGGACGCTTTTCCCGACTACGCAGATCATGCTCGCTAATCTTCGCTTGGCAGCCCGACATGTCCGCTCGGTATTTGCTTCCTCAAATACGTCGCTTATTTATCTGCCATATTTCAGTCTTACATCGGTGTCGCAGGCGTACAGGAATACAAATACTATTTTGCTATTTCGACTCGCATGAAATCATCTACAGATATTTTGAATTTCCATACATTTGTGGCTATTTATTTTATCAACAAACAGATATTTCAGGTACAATTTTTGACATCAGATTTCAGCAACCGCAGGCATAGAGGTTTTATATTACCTCGACAGCGAATGGCCGCAGCACGGTCATATCGTTGTTATAGTTGTTGCAGTAAACCATCATGCTCGCAAAACACAAGACGACACACAGCGAGCTTTCATCATCGGTGGAGTAAGAAGTATCTGTCTGGATTGTGAAAGTAAAGTAATAGCTGTAAAATCTATCATCGGCGAAATGAATCAGCGACAGATACTCGCATTTTCTTAGTGTATATCATCTGCAACACCTATAACGAAGGCGTGACGTATTACATTACCCCATTACGTGACTGACGCACGTCGCCAAACGATGCACTGGGTTATTGTCCCACCAGCCTGCCGTGATCATGGAAAGACATACCACGACGCAGCAACGACAGCATATGATGGTTTAGCTCATGTAACAATTACAGTCTCCCAGCAATCGACTAGCGTATGACGAAGTCGGTCTTTGTCTTGGGTTGTTCTCGATCCCGTATGATCGTCGACCGCTACGCGGCCGCCGTAGATTTGACGCCGGCTTCGGGACGGTTCCCGTCCCTCGCGTTCGGTGCCCGTCGACCCGTTCAACGGTCAAAAGAACGCTAATGCGGCAGTAAAGACCATCTTGTCCGGACAAGAATTACATTATTTCGATTTACATTATTCAATGGATAGGTCGATAGCTATAAAAAATTGCTCACTTTTAAAAAATGCAAAAAATGGACAGTTACAGAACGTTTTGCTCATCAACTTATGTATATAGAATAGCCGAGCGTCAACCGCTTCACGGCCGGTTTGTGCATGAAAGGGGGTATTACTGGTGTTCATTTAAAACTGCTGATCTAACGGGAGTCGTTAGGGGGTCGATTTGCACCGATGTTGGTGATGTAACGGGAGTTGTTACGGCAAATGATTTGCGTCGATGTTGTTGATCTAACGGGAGTCGCACAGGGATATGTTATTCACGAAATGTTTTGATCTAACAGGAATCGTAATGACGTATAATATACATGTAATTGCGTTGATCTATCGGGAGACATAAGCGGTATGATTTGCTCGTAATGGATGGCATCTAACGTACCGCAAGGGACAATTGGAATATATGTATGTGTCGAAAAGAACCGCGCCGGAATCCACCGCGTTAACATATTCCTTGTCGAATATTAATATGTAAACATACATTGCACTAAAGTGTTCAAATCGTTCCATGTCACACCGTACAGATTTGGAATGTATCGTGTCGAAACATATCATGTCATATGCCTCGAAAAATATCTTATAACAACGTAATACGACACAGTGAACCTTATCAGTACTGAATTGTACATGTCGAAACGTGCGTTGTCAAAAACATATCATGTCAAACACATCTGTCAAAATGGGTCATGTCAAATCGTACCGTGTCACAATGTAAACGTACCGTGTCACAGTGCCGTGTCAATGTTATGTCGTGTGTCAAAACTTGCTGTGTCGCAAAATACACCGTGTCAAAATGTGTCATACAGATATGTATCGTCAAAAGTGTCATGTCTAATTGCGCTGTATCGACGTCATATGCGGCGTGCAGCGTGTTAAATGTGTCGTATCAAATTGCGCTGTATCAAATATTACCATGTCAATTGTGACGTGTCCAAACGGTTCGTGTCGAAATATACCGTGTCGAAATGTATTGGTGTCACTATCGTGTTGTAATGTCTTGTGAAAAAATATTGTGTCACAGTTCACCGAGTCGAAACGTGTCAAATTAATTTGTGTCGTGTCGAAATGCTTCCTGTTTTCAATGTCAAAATGAACATTG
The DNA here is from genome assembly GCA_023336405.1 of Globisporangium echinulatum. Taxonomy (NCBI): domain Eukaryota; phylum Oomycota; class Peronosporomycetes; order Pythiales; family Pythiaceae; genus Globisporangium; species Globisporangium echinulatum. The sequence goes on along the minus strand of JAADWX010001042.1, from coordinate 5,602 downwards.
TCGAGAAGCAAAGCGTCGAAAATATGTAAAACACTGTGTCGAAATACTTGTCAATTGACCAAGCAGCGGTCATCATACAAAAACCATGTAAATGCGCGGAATCACGATCACCTGTTTGCAATCAACCACCTACAACGCAAACCAACACAAAAATGAAAGCTTTTACTATCATTCGATGCGTCTGTGTCTTGCGCATCGAACGCACCAACATGCATACTTTGAATCATTCTGTACGCAACACGACTCGCGCTCTCGTGGAGCCACTCGTTGTTTTTCTCGTTTGCACAATGCGTGACTGAGCGAGAAATGCGTGCAAATACAACGAATGACCGCGTAAATGCGAAAACGTGTCCCGAACATAATTCAAGATTCGAACAGTGAGCAGCAAAGAGCTCTAAAACCAAATACAGTATCACCGTTAGATCTTTTTCAAAAGAGAGCAAATCCCGGGCCATCACCGCACGCACGTACGCACGCGAGCCTTGTGAGAGTACGTATATAGTAGATGGTATGCATATTTATGGCGTTTACTGTTTGTCAGCGATTCGATGCGGGCCGAAGTTTGTCGCTTTCATTTTAGCGTGTCGTAGTTGACGCTGTCAATTGGTGAGGTCTTTTCATTACAATACTATTGTATTCGCAATTTAGATTCGCTCCACGACTCAACATAATCAACGATATGATTCGTTGAGGCAAAATACGTGATTCAAATCGATTTTACACAGCTCGATTCACTATACATATTCATAAACCGAAAGCAAGAAAAACAAGCATACGAGTATTTTGCATTGTTACATCGTATCATAGTTCATGCGTAAACATCTTGTTTATATCACTACCTACAAATCACTAGAAATGTCACGTGGTTTGACTGCTGAACAGCTGCTCGTTGTTATTGCGCTGGCAGCCAGCCGAAGCCTGAAGAAGTGAAGAAGCAGACGACTGAACTCGGCGATTGCAGTGACAAGCGCACACCAGAAGGTGATCATGCGGCCGATGAGCAACAGCAGCAGCAGCAACAACAACAACAGCGACAGCGCGCAGCAAGCAATCGAACAGCCGCGCGCTGCACACGGCCCATCGATGCTCGAGACGCGCCACGGGAGCGCACACACAATGGCGATGGACGAACTCGCAGCGCTCAGCAGCACCGGCAGCAGCAATAGCAATAGTGTACTCACACTCACCACCGCACCAACAAATCACATTGGCGACCACGCGAACCAGCTTGCGCTTCGCTTCGCGTACATGCTCGCGCGGCGCCAGCGGGCGCGCGGTCTGCTGCTCGACGACACCGACACGCCAACAACAACAGCAAAGCGGAAGAAAGCGACAGCGCTGTCCAAGAGCTGCAGCGCGCAGCGACGGCGTCCAACTGCTGCAAAGCTCAGTCGCTTGGCGCGTGCACGACTCGCAAGCCGCGATACCAGTGCACGAGCGCTCGAGCGCGAGATGCGCGAACGCGCACAGCTCGAAGCGACGATCGACGAGCTGCGCCGCTCGATCGCCGACCTCGAGCAGTCGCAGCTGCTCGCCGACTCGTCACTCGTGACGTGGCGTTTGAACCGCAATAACGTTGCGCTCGACATCAGTCGGCAGTACTTTGTGCAGTTTGCAAATGGGTACGACCCATCGCATGCCGAACGCAGTATGACGACCCGCGCGTTCATGGCGAGCACGTTCGAGCCTGACGTCGTGACGCGCGACTTTCGCGGGCTCGCGCCATTTCTCAACCAGTGGCAGACGTACACGACGTGCTACGACGACTTTACGGCCCGCATGGTATCATCGTCGGTCGTTGCTGACGACGAGCAGTTTGTGTCGGTGCGCGCAACGGCCGAGATGCGCTTTCGGTTCAGCGCCAAGTCGCTCCAAGTGCTGTATCCGCACTTGCACAGGCAACTTGCAAGCAGCGCGAAAGCGCGCGCGACCGCCGCGAAGCTCTTTGGCCGCTCGTGTTTTGTTGCGTTCGACGTCGTGCTCCACTTTAACCCGCTTGGGCGGGTCTTTGTCTTCGAGTCGCGCGTGCACTTGGCGTCGGCGCTGCTCGACCTCACGGCCGACCCGTTCGCAGCCTCGGAGGTGCTCAATGCGTCCGTGATTACCGAGAACGGACACTGGCAGACGCTCGATAGCACGGACGTGCGCGAGCAGAGCAACGATCTGCCGCGGTCGCTGCTGTAGCGAATAGGAGGCTTGCTAAGACTGCGCAGCAGCTATAATATACTGGTATTTTACTGCACAACACATATTGCACTATTTTGTATCACTCAATGCACAATCACAATCCGAACGTTCCAGATGCTGGGGGAGATATTGTGCACTACAAAAATGCCTTGCATTCTGTCAAACTGTAAACGCCATTCAGCAACAAATAGCCACACATCAACTTTAACACTCGCAACCACGATGACATCAGCCAAAAAAATAGTGAGTGCGCTGCTTTCCGCGTGTGACGATTTGCACACATGCGTACTCTGCGGCAGCAAGCGATGACAGTGCGCAAATGGCGGCTACTTGGGATTCTTCGACATCCGGCGCTCAATGCGCTCATTAATTTGAAGTAAGACCTGCAACAAAAGGGTGAATTGTGTGAGCGCAATACTATCGTTGCAATACCTCAAGTATTGCATCATCTTGATTGTGGCGTCTTTTGTTGCAGACAATTATATTATTGCTTGCATTTATGTTGGGAGCTCGCAAAGTAAACGTCCGTTGTACACATCATGAGTGTCGGGTACGACGCACTGAGTTGAACGAGACAATCTTGAGGTGTATCTGCTGACGTCAGCTGTTGGGCGCGAGGTGCCGTCGTCAATTCTGCGCTTATCACGCACTGGCAACCCGCGATATCTCGCTCCTGATTCTCTACTGGGGCGTGGCCCGTCCCTCGACATCTTACGCAGCTTCTATGAGAGTAAGATGAAGTAACTCTTTTTTACTCTTTGAATAGTGAGGTACATTGAGGTCGTCTACAATTCCAATCTGTGGATCTACGATACTGCATGCATAACATCAATCTCCTGCCTTCGCTGTCTACGCTCGCTCCGCATAAGATGAAGCAACTCGTCAAGTAGTGGCTCAACGCGACAACACGAATGACGTGATCCACGCAATCGTGAGCGCACCGCAAGATGGTGCGCTCATGAACCCAGTATTTGATCGAGCAAACTACCTGAAGAACGAGTATCCGCACATTGACAGATCACATTCTGTTGAGAAGCTGGCCCACATGACCTCGTGCAGCAAACGCGCATAGAAAGTCGACTCGGAAGTCTACGAGTGAGCGATGACATAGGTACCGACCGACCACCCTGCAATCGTTGCAGCTACAGTGCAACGATCCAAACAAACTCCCGCGTATGCACGCATACAACAACAACGACAACGAGTCGAAGAAGACAGCTGTGCTTGATTCGCAAGTAAAGAGCGACTAGCACAACGGAGCATGCAAACAAACTACCACAGGCGCATGCGATCTAGCGAGCGAGCGCATGCACTTACGACCTTACGATCGCGGTTACTTGCTCACGCCGGGGGCGTTCACCTCGATCACGACCTTGTTCGTCCGCGGGTTTTTCGCGCCGACATGCAAGTCGTAGTCGTCGACACGGTGTGTGTGGTTCGACGTACCCGAGCTCGAGTTTGAACCCGACCCGACAGTCGCGTCCTTTGCGCGCGTAGCAGCGTCAACCACCGTGTCCTTCGCCGACTGTGCGGTCTGCTTCGCCGAGTCGATGACACCCGGACCACTGTTCTCGTGTCCCCACGCGCCGCTCGAGCGCGAACCAGCACCCGTCCACTCGCGGCCCTTCTGCTCGGTCGCGTCCGCCGCGTCCTGCGCCGTGTCCTTGGCCGACCGCGCCGTCTCGTGCGCCGCCTGCTTCGCGTTCGCACGCATCTCCGACCCCTTCTGCTGCGCGTTCGCAGTCATGTTGTGCGCGCCTTGCTTCGCCGCCTCGGCCGTGTCCGACACGGTCGCCTTGGCGTTCGACGCGCCTTGCTTCACTTCGTCGGTCATGAGGCCAGCGGCACCCAACGCAGTGTTCGTCGCCTGGCCCGCCATCTCCATCGTCTTGTCGCGTGCGTTGTACGCTGCGCCGATCGCCTGGTTCGTCGCGTCATAGGCCTTGATCTGCGCCGCGCCTGCCACCTCCATCGTCCGGTCGAGCGCATTGTTCGCTGTGTTGATCGCCTGGTCCTTTGCAGCAGTCGCCTGGACCTTTGCTGCATCGGCCGTCGCACTCGCACTGTCGATCGCGCTCGACGCCTGCTGCTCCGCAGATTGCGCCGTGCTCGACTTGCTCGCAGCGATCTTGGCTTGCTGCAGCGTCTCTGTCACGTACTCGATCGACTCCTGCACCATCTCGACGCCTCGCGTCACGACGCGGGCGCCGAGTCCGCCCGTGACCTTCGAGTCGATTGCGGCCGCCGTCTCCGTCACGTGCATGCGCTGGTCGATGCTCTTGACGGTCTCGGCGATCGCGCCGGCCGCGCCGCTCGCCTTCTCGGTCACACCGAGCTTCGCGTCGACCATGTCGCCGACACGGAGCACTTCGCCTGCAGCCACCTGGACGCCGTAGCCCATCGTGCCGGCCGCGTTCTGCGCCGAGTCCTTCATGTGCGTCATCTCCTCCGTGGCCTTGTCGATCGCATCGGTTGTACGCTGCCGCATCGAGTTCACGATGCTCTCGACTGTGTCCGAGACATCGCCCACGACCTTGGCGCCGGTCGAGTCGGCAAACTTGGCATCGTACTCGCGTGCCTTGTCCTGCAGCGCGTGGAGCGCCGTCTTGACTTTCTGCAGCGTCTCGCGCGCAAGCTCCATCGATTGGTCCGACTTCTCTTTCGCCTGCGCTGTCATCTTGGCGCCGACGTGCGCGAGCTCCTCGACCGACGCCTCGGCCGCATCGAGACCCGAGCACAGCGCGTCGGTCGCCTTCTGCGCGCTCGGGTGCTTCTGGTCGTACTCGTAGATGCCCTTCTTAAGCTGCGTCGTGTCGGATGTCGATGGATATACATAGAAGCAAAGAGCAAGGTACGGTTGAGGGTGTGTGAGAACAAGAGCAGCGGACGACAGCGAGAGGTGACCAAACGAGTCCGATCAAGAGACTCTCACATATACGCACACACGCGTACAGTCACAAGACGCACCTTGTCCAGGTAGCTCTTGGCTTCCGCCGCACCAGTGTCGATCTGGTGCTTCAGGTAGTCCACCTGCTGCTGCTTCCGCGCTTCAGACATCGTGTCGTCAAAGAACTTGAGCGTTGAGTGAGCGGTTTGTTGCGTTGTGCGTCGAGCTGGTCGATGCTGTTGATGCTGATGTTGATGGTGTGTTGGTGTCGTGTGTGTCCTTGAGAGGAAAACTGTGACTGAAGCTCTCGAAAGCAGCAACGTGAAGCGAGAGCGGCGTGAAGCGAGAGCAGCGTGAAGCAAGAGTAGCGTGAAGCAAGAGCAGCGTGAAGCAAGAGCAGCGTGAAGCAAGAGCAGCGTGAAGCAGAGTAGCTGACTTGCGCTCTTTATTCGCACTCTTCAGCGCCTTCTCAGTGAACGTGTACACCCATTGTCGTTGATGTCGCGTGTTGGCTCTCAACTGTAGCAT
>JAADWX010001041.1:0-11117 GCA_023336405.1 Globisporangium echinulatum | reverse complement strand
GTCGCTCGACGCGCACGTACGCCGTCTCGACCGGAATGTCGAGGCACACGACGTGTACGTCAAAGCCTGCAGCTGTGACCTGGTCGAGCAAGTGCGTGTAGCTCGCAAAGCTCTTGCCGCTGCCGTGCAAGATGATGTTGCGCCGACACATGATCGCGCTGTAGAGGTTCTTCTTGAGGATGAACCGCGCTTCGTCGCGGCACATTTGGTACCGCACGTGCGGATTCGTCGTCGTGCAGTGCTGGTTGTTGGGATGGTGATGAGACTGGGCGTCTGACTCAGTCTTTGACCCACGAGAAGACTCGGTGGTCGTCGTGGATGAAGTACTGTGCGATGGCTTCGACGTGGCATCGGATGGCTTTGAAGAGGAGGGAGAAGCAGATGTGAATGACGGATCCGACGACTCAGATCTGACAAACGAGTCGTCAGAGACCTCGGACGGTGCAGACGGTCTGGAGATCGATTCCGTCGCGTCCGCACTCTTACTCGGCTTCATACGCACGCTCTCACGCACGCCCTTGCCGTCATCGTTGTGGCTCACATGTCCATCACCAATACCAATCGGTTCATTCCCGAGTCCGATGTTGAGCATCGCGCTCGGAATTCAAAAATGTCATTTATTGCTGTGAGGGTAGCAACGACTGCCAATTTCAATAGATTCGTCATTTTCGACAACAAATCCAATTCTCGACAATAACACACCGATTTTAACCAACGTGCAAACTGAGTGAGCAAACCATCTCTCAAGCACAAAGGAAGAAGATCGGATCAACTGCGATGAGTGAAGCGAACATCACAGCGCTGGAGCATGCGTCCGTACCTGCGATCATCGGCACGGGACTGCTCATGGGCGTTGTGCACGTGCTCACGGGGCCGGACCACTTGAGCGCGCTCATCGTGCTCAGCGCCGGCTCGAGCTGGCGCTCGGCGCAGCTCGGTATGCGTTGGGGCTGCGGCCACTCAACGGGCTTGATCGTCGTCACGGCCGCGTTCCTCGCGCTCAACCAGCAGCTCGACGTCGAGACGTTTGGCTCATACTGCGACTTCATGGTCGGCTTCCTCATGATCGGTCTTGGGCTTTGGAGTCTGCGCCACTACCTCCAGCTGCGTGCCAAGGTGCGTCTCGAAGACCAGCAGCAGCAGCAACAGGGCGCACGCAGTGTCATCCGCAGTGCGAATATCGACTTGGAGAAAGACCAAGCATCACCGACAGCAGCGCTCGAGACGACCCCATTACGCGCTGCAGAGCTCGAGCACGTGATCTACGAGCACGGCCTGCACCACCACGGCCACAGTCATGCACACGGTCATGACCACAGCCACGGATTTGGTCACAGCCATAGCCACGGACAGTGCCGCGGGTGTGCGCAAAAGACTGCGGATAGCAACAGCAGCACGAAGCAACGCTGGTGCTTTGGTCGGTGCGAGGCCGACATCAAGAACCCAACGACGCAAAAGCTCACGGCGTTTGTGTACGGCACGATGCACGGCCTCGCCGGCACGGGCGGTATCCTCGGCGTGCTGCCTGCTGTGATCCTGAACGACTGGGCCAAGTCGAGCGCGTACTTGCTCTCGTTCTGCATCGCGTCGATCTTCATCATGGGCGTCTTCGCAGCGTGCTACGGCGAGATCACGGGCCGTATGAGCCGCTTCTCGGACACGTCGCTGTACCGCATCGGTATCTTCTCGTCCTGCGTCTCGCTCACGGTTGGCGTGCTCTGGGTCGTGCTCGTGTCCACGGGCACGCTTGACGAGGTCTTTGGATAGAGCTGCGCATGACGATCGGCAGCGAGCGCAGCACAAGTCTGGCATCGCATTGCTGTACAAACGAACGTTGCAAAACAAGACAAAGCTGCATGGTACCGTTGCAAAACAACATGATGTTGTGTGTGGATGAATGGATACAACACGACGATTGGACACTGCGTTGCGTTTTTCAGATATGAGTTTGTGTGTGAGTATATCATCTCAGTCGTGTGTGTGGCTGTGCCCAAACACTTGATCAAGCACGCCGCACGCCTGCAGCACGATCCACACGACGCCGATCACGATCGAGATCATCGACGACGCTGCCGCGATGCGAAACGTGATCAACGCCGAGCTCACGCCAGTCGTGCTCTTCTTGTGTTTGCTCTTGCTGTCGTCGCTGTCGTCGCTGTCGATGCTATTGACGCCGCCTTTGCCACACGTCTCTGACCGCACAGCAGCGCTTGTGACGTCGGTGCCGCGACTGGCGCACCACTGCGTGAGGCGGCCGTAGAGCGCAGCAAAGACGCCCATGCACAGCACCGAGCTCGTACAAAAGCACACGAGGTAGACTGCTGCGTGCCAGGCGCGGTGCATCGCGAGCACTGGTAGCACACCGAGTACACCGCCTGGACCTGCAACGCCGTGCACGAGCCCAACGAGCACGCTCGCGATAGTCTGTCCTTTGCCTGAGACGTACTCGTTGTGGTTTGTCCAGCAGAGGTTGTCAAACAATCCAGTTGATCGTGCATCGTCGTCTGCTGGTAAGAGTGTGTACGACGCGTCCTGGCACTCGACTGCGCTCCACTTGGATATCGGCTTGGTCTGTAGATCGTATGCTCGCCATGCATGGTAGAACGTCCAGAGACCGAGCAGTACGAGCAGCACGCCAGCAGTGTAGTTGCACACGTCGCGGAACACACCGAGGTCTACGGCATGGCCGATCACGAGGAACACGATTGCGACGCTCACGATGCCAAGTGAGTGACCGCAGCCCCACTGCACGCCGAGTACAAATGCGCGCCACGAGCGGCCACTCGAGAGCGCTGCGAGTGCACTCAGATGATCCGGTCCTGATCGAAAGCAGACACACGTGAGTGTCATTTCTGCCACTCAGCATGTGACGTGTATGCGCATTACCACCACTCATGCGACGTAGACTTGTGTGTGAGTGACGCACCTGTGAGGATGTGCACGACACCGAGCGAGATACCTGTGAGTGCAATTGTCACGAGTGACGCGTTCTCGAGCTGCAGCAGCGCACTGTGATCATGTGACGAGCTGCTGCCATGATCGTGCACAGACACCATCGACAACAACTCGACCACTCAGCAAGTAGCTGTTTTGTAGCTTGCGTGTTTGCAGACAATGTTGTGTCGTCTAGCTGCAACAACAAGAATTCAAACCATCGCGACCTTTCGAGACAACATATTGCACTTTGCGTATCTAAAGCCACAAACACAGCAAGAAATGCCATTTGCCATTACCATTCAGCATTCGCGTCTTGCTGGCTACTAGTAGTATTTGTCAGTTGATCCATTTCGCTTCTGCTTCAACACGCAACTGTTGCTGCTGCAACTGGTCAGCACACTACAGTCCATACTGCAATGGTTGTGCTGATGATGACAGCACTTTTGCAGCCAAGAACACTCACTCAAAGACCTTGTCCATCTGACCAGTGGCCTGCAGCACGATCCACGCAATACCAACGACGACCGAGAACGCGGCCGAGAAGATGCCGATGCGCAGCTCGAGCACGTGCGAGTTGCGGCTCAAACGGCCCGTGATCTCGCCGTACAGTGCGGCAAAGACACCCATGATCAAGATCGACGACAGACAGAACGACGCGAGGTACGACACGGACTTGACCCAGTCGTCCATCACGACTGCTGGCAAGACGCCGAGGATGCCGCCAGGTCCAGCAATGCCGTGCACAATACCGACGAGCAGCGCCGTGATCTGCCATGCAAGAGCGAGTCAGTGTCATTGCGTACAAAACACGCAAGTAAGCCAAGCAGTCAGGACGTACCCGCTGCATCGCTGGATTTGAGAAGCTCGTGTCCATCGTACAGCAGCAACAGCAGCGCTTCGCTGTACCCTGCAGCTTGGTCTGCTGCTGTTCGAGGTCGATCGCGTCGCTGCTCTTGTCGTCCATTGTAAGCAGCTGGAACGACGTCACCGGCGACGCCACACTCGGCGCACACACAGTAGTCGCTGCATTGCCATCGATCTGTTCAGTTGTGCTGCTGCTCGTGCGCTGAGTCGGCACGTGCTCGCTACTGCGGCGGCTGCTGTCGCGTGATGTCACGCGTGCAAGCGGCTGTGTGGTAGTGGGCTCTTGGATCGACGACTGCTGCACCTGCAGCAGCTGTGCGTCTTTGACTTGCGATCGGTACTTGCGCTTGACATGCCGCACGGTCCAGAACCCAAGCGCAATCATGAACACACCGACGATGTAGTTGCAGTACATCCCAACGTCATCGAGGTCGAATGACCGACCGGCGGCAAAGAACACGAGCGCCATGATCACGAGCCCGATACTGTGGCCGCAGCCCCAGCGCAGCCCGAGCGAAAACGCTTTCCACGACGAGTTCGTTGTCATTGCTGCGAGCGCGCTCAAATGGTCGGGTCCTGTGAGCACGTGCACGACACCGAGCACGATGCCGGTGCCGATGATCTTACCCATCGACGCATGCGAGAGGCTCGTGTCCTCGCCACTGAGCATGCGCGTCGTTGTCGATGTGGATGTTGCTATGTGGGACGCAGTGAGCAGCTGTAACGTGTAGCTCGCAGCACCGCGCGCGGCGTCGAGCGACAGCACAGACATGTCGACGAGCGCGAGCAAAAGGTAGAGTGCCAAGCGATTCGATGTTGCCAGTTGATGTTTGACCAGTTGAGCCGAATGATCGAATCACTTTTTCAGAGGTAAATACGAAGCAATCAAAGCGTTACACAACAGACTTGAACAGGGTATTGCTGAGATAAAGGAGCGATCATTTTGTGCAGTTTGCTTTAACCAACGCGCAAGTGTCATCGCAAATCGTAATATGTTGCACAGCAAAAGATCTGGTTTGACGGATCGTCATTTCGGTTTACAGAGGGACAAACCGATTTGAGGTGTCGTTACTTGATTCGTCAGTCTACCCGAGTGTTGTCCGCTTAAAATAACTGATTTTATATATTACCGAATTTGCATTTTCCAATTAACTATAGGTGATTTATTAATGTATTCAAACTTCCAGAGGTTTTAGGAACAATCAAAGATTGCAGAACGCTTGAACAGGGTATTGCTGATATAAAGGAGCGATCGTTTTAAGCAGGTTCGCTCCAACCAACCCACAGATGTCAAGCAAATTGAATCATATTGCACAGTTATATATCTGGTTTGACGGATCGTCATTATCATACTGATATCGGTTTACAAAGGGACAAACCGATTTGAGGTGTCGCCACTTGATTCGTCCGTTCTCTGAGTGTGGTCCCACTGAAGTGTATGATTCAATATTACAATTATAGAAAACAACAGACACTTGCTTCGGCACGTTAAGTGTACGTGTTACAATAACTACGATTTGTTAAATTGATAATTGTAATAATAGCCTCCTTACAGCAATTCTTTCAGTGAGAACATACACTACAAGATTATCCCCTTTACCATTGAGTCCTTGTCGTGCCTCGATGTGTATATCTGAACTACAAAATAATGTGATGGACTTAATAGTTGTTTCCAGTTCTGGATTGAAGTTGATGGATCATACAATGACACATGGGATATAATTTCTTCAAAAATTACACACGTAAAGATGTTGAATGTAACCAAGCGAGAAATTCACAAACGAGCGAGAAATTCACAAACAATGTGTGAGACGTTGGGGGCCATCCAGAGCGGTGTGGTTCATCGTAGCACATATTGGTCATACATGAGCCACTCAACGGTAATAATGAGCTTATTGGTGCGAGGCGTAGAAGCAGGAGATAGCGTCGACATTAAGTATATGAAAACACGCGCCATTGCGCAACATTGACCATCGTGAAGAGGACATAAGCAGCCTGAGGCTTTGGCAAGTTTAGCGTACGCGCCGCAGAATTGATATCCACGATGTTTACAAATTAGCTTTATAAGAAATGTAGGCGTACGTTGAACGCGGCTATGCCTATAGCACACACTACTACTTTAACCCTTTTACCACTGAGGCCTAGTAGTGTCTGGATAATAGTGTCAAAATAATATATATCACATTACAGTAATACATAGTGCGATGTACTGTATAGTTGACTCCAGTTCAGATTTGGAGTTGGCGGATCACACAATGACACATGGTAATTAAATACTAAAATTACAAAGGTATAAATGTTAAATGTGAGCGAGCGAGTGAGCGACTCTCCCACCCAAACATGGCGCTTTTATTCTCAGATAAGCTTTCCAAATGAGAGGCACCTAATCTAACACAAACGCTGTGTATGCAGGTGCTACGCGTGACCAAGCGAAATCTAGTGGCATGAATGCCATTCCTGACTGTGTGGCCAGATTCCAGCGTGAGATGTCACGCCGTACTCGCACGAGTGATTTATGTGAGCTGAAATGTGCATAGTACCCTGTATTGGTTTACAGTAAATCGTGAATAACGCTCACATTAAATATAGTACTTGCTGGCATGCCGCGGAGCGTACCAGCTCGAAGATTGAGAAGCTGTGTCAGCTGAGCTTGCTGTGTGTGTGTGTGAATATATGCAATGGATGTTTTATCCGTCCTATCTGATGGAGCTATAAATGAAGATTATAGTCGTTATTAACTTCATCATCTATTCCCAAACGATTGCTGAGATACACTAGGGCAAAGTAGACAGCGATCAGTGCGACAGCATCAAACAACATCTACACGATGGACTTTGGCTTGCACGTCAAACTAAGCGGCGAAGTGAAGAGAAGGTTAGCGAGCAAGAACGAGAACGACGCAGAGCGAGAACGGCGCGCATCACGACGCCACATAGTTTGCTCCGTGTTGCTTTCGTTGCTGACTGTGTTGGCTATTCGGATTGCCGCTGTGAAAAGATGATTTTGTGCGCAGCGATTGGTTGGTAACAAGTTCTTTTAATCTTAGGTGTGTAAGCATCCAATACCTCAGACGTTCCATCAGCCAAAACGCCTTTATTTTAGAGGTGAATATGTGTACAAAACATTTTCGCTCTTGCTAGGACGTTTTGGTTTTCACCGTTTAAGGCGACATATCATTAAGGATTGCACCATTTCTACACAGCATACTGTATAAGTTTATATGGTAGTAATTGGTAAAATAGGGTGATTAACAACCCCATAATATAGAATATATACAAACATAAAACAGGTGTCAACTACATAATTCAGCATGAAGTGGTGACCCTCCAAAGATGAGTTATATGCCTACCATCTGCGTATATTGTCACTGACAGCATTCACTTATTCTTTGGATTGAGGTTTGGAACATTAGCGGACTCCAACTCGAAATACATCTACTATATGTTTTGACACATGAGGCGGACCGACTAGACGCCATCTCATGACGTATATAACTCTATAATGCGCTATCGCTACGAAATTACAGGTACGTCGTACCAGTCTACACGCCAGCAAGCAAAAATTTTGACATCTGTTGCTGCACTCATTGCACTGCCCAATAGAAAGGTCGAAAATATGCAGAAAGCGGGTACGCTGCTCGCGACACTGTGCTCTTGCTGTTTAATGTTTTCTTGCTGAGTTATTAGTGCATCACTGCCTCAAGTTATACTGCCTTCTTTGCTGCATGTGTTGGTAGCGATGTGTTATGTTCTTGTCGCATGTCAAGTAACAAAACATTAAACAAGCGCAACACGAAGTAGTGTGTGTACAGAAATTAACTGAATTATGATGACATAAAAGTTCGAAACTACCTAACAGTGATGTTTACACAAACTTAGTCGGAGCGGCGAAAAACATTTTTTCATCTCAAACTCTAATTTATATAACGTATAATGCGAACGATCGCGCTGGTCAATACAAATATTTGTAAGTCATTTTTGTAAAAGTCATGTAACTTAAAAATGAATGGTAAGAAGTTTAAACTTTTGTTACTTCATAGAATAGATGGACACGTCTGGGACCTGTGTGATGCTGCACCTTTATTGTTCAGCAGAAGATATTTTATGTCGTCGAATACATATAGTATATAATTAAAAGTTTGCTGCAATGACTAGCTAAACATATAGCGACGATCGTCGGTGAAAGCGAGGATGCCATAATTATATATATATATATATATATATGAAGGTTGTGGGCGAATCGAGGCGTATCACAACGATTGTCATTGTCGGCACCTTTTTTGCATATTTATTATGAGAACACACATCCAAACAACAGCTGATTCGCACTCAATGGACATAAACATCCGTAACTCACCTAAAAGTGTTGGTGACGTCTAAGTAACAACCCAGACTCAAGATGGCACAGGATAGCGTCAACGTCGAGAGTAGAGCTAGGACCAGTGTATGCAGACCGAAAGAAATGATTGGCGCATTAATAAGTATTATCTTTATCGGGATTCTTTATACGTTAGCTGCAAAACCGAAACAGTTGTCAATCAATTGAGCGAAGCATCATAGAACGATGCGGAGAGACACCCCGCCAAGTCTTCGCTGGACTGCATACAAAGCATGCCAAATAGGCTTAATAAAAGTTACATGTATTAATGATTTGGCTGGTTCAAACACATAATAACGACATGAAAACTAGCTACAGTAGGCATTAACGTTCGCCTTGGATGTAACGGGAGAGAGCGCGACATACAGCTTTCCGTTCGAGAACACCAGCTGCAGGAGGTAGATGCTAAGGTAGTCGAACGATTAACCCTGCGCCGTGTTGATGTTTATAGCAAAACATAGCCGCACCGGAAACTGTCAACGGCGAATCTGATTACCAATGGGAAGCGAGGTAAACGTGCCTGTCGTATTATCTACAATGAGTGCACCTCACATGATCGTCGTTTACCCGCCCCCGCTTTCCCTCCATCCGACTCATTCGACCATGTCGACTTTATGGGCCGACTGCACGCTGCCGGTAAGTGTTTTGTGTATCGCTAGCGTTCCTCGATATTGCATGTTGCTTATATGCGTTTCGTGTGCATGTACTGCGCTGCAGCGACCAATGCGATGGTTGCGAATACCACTGAGCGGCAAGAGAGTACGGCTCGAGCCGCCAAGACCCCACCGACGACTGCACTAACTACCGCGTAGAGTAAGACAATGCAGAGAGGACGACAGCGCTCTCTCGGCTCAAAGCGAGCGTTCATTCCCAGTTTGTGATTGTAGTTTTCTATCACAAATTTAATACGCGATCTTGTGAAGACAACTAAAGTCATACTTACAACACGAGATAGTACATAACTCATGTTTACAGTATCCTGCATCTCACGAATGCATTTGTCCACTGCTGGTGGCTCGCCCCGGGTTGTGATTAAGCGACGTCGACGATTTGAATAAAACATGTGCAGTAGACGCGAAAGATGTGCTCGCGTTCGACTCTGGTGATGATCCTGCCAGATGGGTATATTTGCTTCTGGCAAAGGCAATTTACATACGTGTTAAAAAGCCGAGCATCGATATGCTCTCATTTTGTAAGTTGGTTAGAATCAACATGAGTATATCGAAATTGTTGTTGTTGACGGAAACGACGCACCAATGTTGTCAATATAATGATAATAACACCATGAGAACTAAACCGTTGTCAATGTTACGCTTAGATCGCACTGTATTAAGAAGCAATTATATGTACTGGAGCTTCATTATTGCCTATTAAGTTATATGATAATCTTAATTCTTGCTCGCTATCCTTCGATTTCCGCCCTCAAATACCTGACTGCTGCACACGATGGACATATGTCCTGATAGTCATTTATATATGTCCACTACAGTGGTCATCACGGTTTGAACGAATTTCAGGTGCTCACAACTATGCTAGTGCTCATGATAACATTGATGCGGCTTTTAATCACTTCTATCAACTGTGTTGCTGGACATTAGATTGTACTTTGTAATGATTACGCGCGGGATGTCATTCCAATGAATTTATACAACATAACCCATATACACTTGGTACGATGGAGTGTGTTGCGCTTTCTAATTAAGCCCGTTGTCGCTCAGCTGATATGTCGTATTGAACAGCAAATTGGAAGGTGCGCATTGTCGTCCTGTGACGCAAAATTGTACGTATTGTCTGTTCAGGGTTTGAGCGATCGAACTTACACAGATTTTGTTTGGACCTACATCATACAGCAGCAATATATTGGCCATATTTTATGAATATTTGTGATAATTATAATGGGGTATACACTATTTGATTTTCGTGTATCGATTTTATGAAAGTATATATGTGTCACAATTGTATTGGAGTATCGGATTTGTAGAATGCAACAGCATGTGCAGTTATCAAATTCGCAAGTGACGAATTAACATATTACTTCTTTTCACTATACTATGACATCGCTTGGGACGATTCAACTGATTTATTGTACTTCGTTTCACTATACCATGTTTCAGTGACATGCATGATTTTAATGCGATCCGGTCGAAGTCGAAGTGCACTGTTCGCACTTGTCTTTCTTAATCGGCCACACCACTTCCTCTCGCCAGCTCAACAGAGCTCTTCCGCATCAGCTCGTCGCCAGCACGTCATCACAGCCCGTCGACGTAACTTGTCCCCCGTCGCAGCTCGCCCACACAAGCTCGTTGACGTCGCTCGTCCGCGTCGTGCTTCCACTAACGCCGAAGTCACAAGTACCGCGTGCGTTGCGCTGCAGCTATGAGTGTCACGGCTGGTGGTGAAATCAGCTGGCTGTCGTCGTTTGCAAAATGCGTTTGCCACGGCCACTCACTCAAGTCCCGTATATCTACGCTCGATATTATCGTGGATGACGACAAGGTCATCTGCCGCGATCTCATCCAAGACCACGTCATCGCCCCATTAAAGCGCATGCTCCGTGCGTTAACGGCAGAACAGAGGCAGACGAGAGTCGCCAACGTAGCCATGCCAGAGTCGTTGAAGGCGCTGTTGCGGGAGCTCGCGGCCGAGGCGTGCAATCTGGTCGTGTTTCTCGAGCGTTTTTGCAACGAAACGCGACTCATCCAGATCCTGCTCCACGACAGCTTTGTGAAGCGCATGCACCTGGCCCATATGGACACACAGGCGTTTTTGCGCGGCGTGCAGCAGCTCAGAAGCGAAGGCAAGCTCCCTGCCGGCTTCGAAAGCGCTGATCTCCGACTGCACGACAACGACAATGACGAGCGGCTCCAGATTCGCTGCTGGCGCGACTTGGTCCATGCCAATTGTGCGCAAGCGGTCGACAACATCCTCCAGCGCGCGGT
>JAADWX010001040.1:0-11149 GCA_023336405.1 Globisporangium echinulatum | reverse complement strand
GTTCGCCCAGCAGTGCCGATGAAGACGTGCATCGCGCTGTCTGAGCGATTCAGCTTGCTGCCTCAGTGATCGCGAGCAAGAATCACGAATGTGTGGTGTGCGGTCTCGTCTCGAATGACAGTAGCGTATGGTAGATGTGTGCAGTCGTTCATTCGCTCTCACTTCGTCGATGTACATTCCCAACAGCAAAGGCAGCATGGAACTTACCGTCGTGTTGCCCATTCGCTACTCGCCCAGCACTCACTCGCTTGCTCTTGCTATCACACACAACCGACATGTTCATGCTGCTATTGCTTCATGCTGCTATTGCTTCATGCTGCTCAGGTAGTCAGTGGCTACTGTTGCGTGGGCGGTGGTACCCCTTCGGTTTGCTACGGCGCGCGCGCACAAAGAGCAAGTACGCGCCGACAGCGAGCACCGGCAGACAGTACCACGCAAAGAGCGTCACGGGCGGCGCGCGTTCGGACTGCAAACTCTGCGCATCGGCTTTTGCATTTGCACGCCCAGTCGCCAGCTGTTTTTGCGGGTCGTGCACGAGGCTCTTTGTGTTCGCATGGTTTGCAATCCCCAGCTCGGCGTCTTTCGGCTTGTACGTGCTTTCAATAGTAGCCGCTGGTGTCGTCGTCGTCGTCTCTGCCGTAATTGTACTATCCGCTACTGCATTTGTGCGCAGTGCTGGCTCGTGTTTCTTCGTGTGAGCCGGTTTCTTGAGTGGCACAGCCACTTCACGGAACGCGTACGTGCGGGCGAGCCACTTGTCAACTTCCACTACTTCCCAGTTGCCAGCGTGGCCGCACGTCGGACACACGTCGGGTTTCGGCCACTGCGGGTGCAAAATCCGCGTGTTCACTGTGTTGTGCATCTCCCAGAGCCAGCGCCGGAGCGCCAGTGGCTTGTTGGGCGCACTAGCAATGCGCTGGACGGTCTCGATCGTGTTCGCCTCTAAAAAGTGGTCGCGGCACGGCGCGCAGCCGAAAAAGTGCTTGACGAACCGCCGGATCGTCGCGACGACGCTCACAAGCAACTCGGGACTACGCGTATCGCCATGAACTGGCTCGATTGGGTTCATCGTGAGCATGTGGAACAGGTTCCACTGCCCGCACGTATACAGCGCACACGCGCGGTACGAGACGCCATACCCGACAAACAGGTCGGCGACCCGTTGCCACTCGGGTATAGCCAAATCAAGTGTAAAATCGCGCTTCTGCTCTTCCGCTGCAAACAACTCGACCGACTCGGTCTGCCACGCTGTGACAAGTGCGTCCCACGTGTCAAAATCAAGGAGTGCGATTGGCGCAACGCGCGTTGCGAGCGACGACAGCACAACGCGGTTGGTTGTGCCAGGGAACGTCTGCGCCACGAGATCGAGCCAGCGCTTGAGCGCATCAAGCTCATCATCTTCGAGCACTTCGCGGCCCATGAACACGCCCTGTTTGAGACCGAATACAAACGCCGAGCCAGCGTCCTGGAGCCGCGTCGTCGCGTTCATCGGCAGAGTCGACTCTTCCCACAGTTCAGATCGGAGCTCTTCGCCCGGCTTGACGTCCGGTGTTACGGCCGCAATCGTACTGACTGGCGTGGTCGACACAACTGGCATTGCGTGATCACCAAACGCACTCGCAGCAGTCGAGAGCCCATTGGCCGTCGCATTGCTAGTGCCAGTACCAGTCGAGCTGTTGTTCGCTGTTGGCGGCTGCGTGCCAGTTGCGTTGATTTTGGCTTCGAGCCAGACGCTGTCGACGTAGTCCTTGACTTCTTGCACTGTGTGCGTCCCAACGACGCGCTTGTTCTCGGCCTTGGGGCGCGTCACATCAAAGTTGAGTGTAATGAGCGTCGGGAAGCCCTTGATGCCGACGCGCCGGCACTTGACGTGGTCCATGCAGCTGATCGCACCGACGTAGATGTCGCCCCTCGCTTTATAGTACGCTGCGATCTCAATGAACGACGGCACAAAGAGCTTGCAATGCGGGCAGCTGCAGCAGAAGCATACAGTACACACGTCAGTGTGTGTCCGTCAATACAGACATCCAGACAGACAGACTGAGAGCCAGCAAGTGCTATGGTCATCAAACGGCTGGCCACGAAGCAAGAAGCAACGTACAATGGATGGTAAAAGTCGACGAGCCACGGCTTGTCGGTCTTTGTGTCCATCCACGTGTCCCAGTTGTCGTCCGTGAGGAACGTGATGTTCGGGTGGCCGTCTGGAAAGAGCGGCTCGCCCTTGTCGTTCGGGTCGATCTTGGCCGCGACTAGAGTTGTGTGCTGCGGCGTTAGCACGATGCTTGCGCACGCGAGCAGCGCAAGAGCTGCACCGCGCATGCTCCGCATTGTCATTGCGCTCGATGCAGCAGTAGCAGGAAACAGGAAGACTGAGGAGAGGGACGAGATGCTCGCTCACACGCGTCGGCAAGAGGGCGGGAGCGCGAGTGCGAGTGCGTGGCACGCGCGACTGTGACGCTCGAGTCTCTCGACAAGTGGCGCTGCCTGTCCGCTAGCGAGGAACGGAGCGCTCCATCAAAGTGCGAATTCAAATGATGATAGCCTATCAGGTATACAATGTACAATTACATCCTTCTAATCGAGGTGACACGCAAGCAAACTGGACATTGGCAAAGTGTAACTACCGTACCCGACACAAGAAGGCACATGTCTTACATACATTAAGCTATATGCGTAATATACAGGTTTGTCTTCTGAAGTGACACAATCAGTCACACAACTCAGACGACGTCTACATCGCGGCACGCAGTTGGAACCGCTGCCGCGCACTCTGTGCGTCGCACGCGATCAGCGCGAGTGGTGTCTCGCCTGCGAACCAGCCACCGCCGTCGTCGAGACATAGCCCTGTGCCACTCCGCAGTGAACCTACTGCTTCGTCAAACACGAACCGCTGGCGCGTGCTCTGTGTGTCACAGAGCTCGAGTGACACGAACGCGATGCCAAACGTGCTCGTGGGCGGTTCGCTGTGGGTCCAGCACAGTAGTGGCGAAGCTGTAGCGGCGCTCTGGATCGTTTGGTGTGCGCTGTCGTACTGGAAACTCAGCTCTGCCATGTCTTGCGCGTCGCACGGCTGTAGACGAAAGCGCGTAGTCACACATAGCGCTCTATAGACCGACTCGATCACAAACGTCCGTTGCGGTGTCGATGGCGCGAGCAATGTAGCTGGTGGTACGCTGTGTAGCGCACTGCGCAGGACGCGCTGGAACTGCTGGTTGCCAGCAGCAAGGTCGCACTGCGCCATGCGGAACGACGTTGTGCCGGGGAAGAACCCGCCACCGTCGTCGAGACACAGCAGTGGCTTCGCAGCACTACGCACTGTGCGCGCCCGATCGTCAAACACAAACTGTTGCGTGTAGCTCAGCGTACTACACGCCGTGAGCTTAACACGCGTGTCATCGACGGCACCAGTATTAGTACCGGTATTGATACCGATATTGGTTCCAATACCAGTAACAGCCCATGCGCCATTGTCGTCGAGACAGAGCTCAGGCCGCACGGCGCTCTGGATCCACTGCATGCTCGCGTTGTACGTAAAGCGCTGACCACCGCTGCTTGCGCCACAGCGCGCGACCTGCACAGCAAAGCCCGTTGGCGTCTCGCTACTCTCCATACACAGACTGTGCTTCCCGACACTCTGCAGTAAAAACTGGTCGTCATGAAGTGACTTTGGGTTGCTCGGCGACTTCCGACGTTTGTCAGTCACTGGCGTGAGACGCAATCGCTGCTGCTGCGTCCTGTCGTGTCGGCAGCGCTCGAGCGTCGCTGCTGTGTGCGTGTGATTGCTTGAAGTAACGCAAAGCCCATAGTGCGTACTCACGAGCGTCGCAGTCGCAGCCGCAAACTCAAAGAGCTGCGTCACTGGCTCAGCGCCACACGGCACGAGCTGTAGCGGTCGCAGAATCGAGTTGAGTGACAGTGTGACGGTACTGCTGTCGATGCACGAGCCAGCGTGCATAGCGCTCATTACAAAGGTATTGAACGGGTCGTACACAAACGTCTGGCTCGGTCGCTCTGGTACACACTCGGCAAACACGAGGCTGGTGTTCGAGTTCGTAGCCAAAGCCGATGCGCTATCGGCTACAGTATCGAGACACTTGTTCGAGCTTGCGAGCTCGATGCGGAATGCGCTGCCGCTCTGTAACATCGCAGCGCTACTGAGTGCAACGCTGTGTGTTGGAGCAGTTGAGTGGCTGTCGTTTGTATCGCCTGTGCTGCTGCCTGTTGTTGACGATGCGACCGTGTACGCTGTGCCAGGCGTGTTGAACGCCGAGAGGTCATCGAGCTTCTTTGTCGCGCCATTGTTGCTGTTGTTATTGCTGCTGGACGAGTCGAGTTCGCCTGACAGCACGAGGTAGCCGCAGCCAGCGACGACCATGATGAGCGTCGCGGCAAGCGCGAGACGCTGCTGCTTGCGCTTTTTGGTCGTCGTAGTGTTGCTACTGGCGCTGGCGTTGGCTTTTGCGAGCCACGGCGGTAGTGTCGCTTGCGCATCGCCAGTTGCGTCTGCCTTCATGACAGCGAGCCCGCCTTCGCCGTTTTCGTCCTCGTCGTAGAGCGACATGGAGCTCTCGGAGCCCTGCATGATCACACTATCGGTCGAGACGTCCTCGACTTCGCTGATCTCTCCCGAGAGCTCGACCACGGGGTCCATGCTCATCATGCGCTCGCCGCCGTCACTGTTGCTGTTACTGCGTGACATCCGAGCACTTGCAGCGCAGGTCGACCGCGCCGCTTGACGCGCTCGTTCGTGTGTGTGTCAGGCGTCACAAGTCGCTGCAAGGCGGCTCGTCGACACTGAAACGACCGCGACTCGTGTCGTTTTACTTTGTGGTGCTTTTTCAGGGTCAACTGATACTTCAAGCCGAGACTCTTGATATATCATCGGCCTCGAATCCGCCTCGAGCCACCTACGACTTTAGATGCCTCGAGTTGATCGACCTTAGGTTACAGACGCTTTGAGTTGATAGACGTAGGGCTTCAGACGCTGTGAGATGATCGACTTAGGACTCCAGACGCTTTGAATTGAGCGACCTGACTTTGGAGACTTCGCAGTGAGCCTACATTCCATAGCCTTTGACGACTAAAACAGATACGATTAGTTTTATTAGACTGAATGTTGTATATATTGTCGCGAATCTGTGCGACTCAACAATCGACTACCAACCAGAGCTGCAAGAGAGCTCGCTCGCTAGAGGCCCCACGCAAGCACGTACGACGGACGCTCCTGTCCACCGCTACTACTAGTACTGCTATTGGTAGTGGTAGTAGTGCCACTGCGCAGTGTCTCTGCGAGCGCGAGCAAGTGCGCGCGGTACTCGGGGCTCTCGACCTCGGTTGCGACTGCGCACATTGCGTCAATTGCAAGTCGAAATGCCTCGTGCTCAAACTTTTCGAGAACAGCAAAGAAGAAGAGCATCTGGCGCCACGTGTAGCCAATGTAGCGCTGCGTCTGGCCGCGCACGCGCCAGTCGTTTGCGACGTGAGGCGTCACGAGCAATGCTGCGAGCCGCTGGATCTCGCACCAACACCGCTTTAGGATCGCTGGGACGTTGATCTCGTCGAGATGTTTGTGAAGCTCAAACACGACAAAGAGCGTCGCGAGGTTGTGCGTCGTGAGCAACTGGCACTGCTCAATGACGCGGGCGTTCGTCGATACGCTCCAGCAGTTTGCTCCGTCTCCTAAACCTGCGCGCGTGCGACAGAGTGCAGCAAACTGCATGGTGTCGAGCGACTGTGACGTCGTAGCTGGCGGCTCAATGTTGTAGTACGTCTGGTACACTGTACCACTGAGAAACAACTGCGCTGCTTCATATGCGCGTGTAAACTTGGGCGTGAACGAGCCCATAAAGATGTCGGCCGCAATCTCTTCGACGAGTGGACATGGCCCGACGCGCGCAGCTTGCAAGAGCGCACCGAGTTCGCGCACGAACGGATTGCAGAGCGGCACTTCACCAAAGCGCTGGAGCGCCTGCACGACGATCAAGCGCGTGAACGCAGTCGTCGCGGACTGCAAAGCAAGCGCAGTTGGCCGCTCGTTTTCAGTCATCTGAGTTTGAGTTTGAGTCTGATCGGTCGGTATCGCCATTGCAGGGTCGATGACGAGCGTCTCGATAGCACGGACCCACGGGAGCTCCGCGACGCGCACTTGATAGGAGTAGTTCAGCAGCAAGAGCGACCGCCGTGCGGCAAACGCGACGAGGATCTGCTCGTACAGGTACCGCAAAGCAGGGTCTGCGATCGCTGGCGAGCGTACCGCAGCGCTAAACTTGGGGAGTAAAGCTGCGACGACTTCGAGCGACTTGCTGCGCGCAAAGACCTGCGCGAGCGTCATGCCGACTGCGCGCTCAACAGCTCGGTTGATCGCCAAGTTTGTGCGCTTGCGGGTCGGGAACGCAGCTGTCAGTTCCGCTTTGAGCATCTTTGCGTCGTCCTCACTAAGTACGTTTGTCGTCTGCGATATCGCGTCAATACGTTCGACTGCTTGTGTATGGAGCTGGCGATCAGCTGCAATC
Organism: Globisporangium echinulatum; assembly: GCA_023336405.1. Taxonomy (NCBI): domain Eukaryota; phylum Oomycota; class Peronosporomycetes; order Pythiales; family Pythiaceae; genus Globisporangium; species Globisporangium echinulatum. Next base: position 4,637 of record JAADWX010001040.1, on the reverse strand, counting down.
GCAGTCGCACATCGCGAGCGGTTTGTCTCGACCGCATCGCGCCATGCGGAGTACGCAGCTGAGCCGGGGAGTCCGCGCTTCAGACTCGCCGTCGCAATCCGAAAGCTTATATACGTGATGTCCTCGCGACTCAGAGCGTCCGTGCCGCGGTGGCAGACGCGATCGGCCAAGTCGACGAGCCGCTTGTAGTTGCGCCGCTGCTTGCGGCCGATCGATTGCGTCTGCTGGTCATCAAACTCGGCGACGACAGCCGCTGCGCGGTCGCACCAGCCTGCTGGAAACTGTTGACCCGGTTTGCTAGAATCCTGACAAAGTACGAATTTCGGGCACGGTGCACCCTCCATCGGCAGCCACGTCCCAGTTGGTGGCAACGCTGGATCATCAAGTGTCTCGATCCAGAGCGCGAGGATCTGTTCGCGCAGCGCGTACCAGCGCTCAAGGCGCGGTCCGAGCCCACGCGTTGCGAGCAAGTCGGCCATTGCTGTGTACTTACACTCGCCGCGCGTCGCAATCTCAATTCGCGCGTCGAGTGCTGTTGCGAGCGCGACAATACTCGTATCTTCCGGCTCGGCACTTGGCTCGGGGTGGAATCGCAGGCGGCTAAAGAACGGCAGGATCTCGCGTAGTAGAGTCTGGGCCTCAGCTGTATACTTGTGTTCACAGAGCCACGCATAGACAAGCAAGCAACCTTCTTCCGGTATACGCACGCGGTAGCACTGCGAGTGTAGCATCGTAAGGAGTGTGAGCAGCCCTTGCTCGTGCTCGATCAAGAACTGATTTGCTGCCGCACGCGTCGCCCGCGTAGCTGCAAGACTAGAGTCGGTGTCACTATCGTTCGCGTCGCCCATCTCGGTCGCGTCAAACCCGAGACTACGCGCTTGATCAGCGAGCGCCTGTTCGTACGAACGGAGTTCGCCGCCTGCACAGAGCGCGCCAGTCGCAAAGCCACTGGATGTGACTTCGGGCGTCGCCCACGCTGGCGTGTTCGTTATCGGCGTCCGTGAGCCAATTGTAAGAAGTCCAGACTGCATGCCGGCGACGACGTGATGCCATTTCGCGACCTTGTCGGGGTCGTTCGCGAACCGGATGCTCTGACCGACAGCGTATTCGATCGACATGACGGAAGGAGTGGTTGATAGACTGGAGAAGGTCGCTGGCTTGAGCTATTGAGAGCACAAGTGCGAATGAGGGGAACTTGCAATGGGACAAGTGCTGGAGCAAAACGGACTGGACAATCGGAGCCCAGTTGAAGGTGAATTATTGACCTATCACTCACGAATAGACATTCACTCAAACAAGGATTTTTGGGTACAGGTAAGATATACATTCCGCATTGCACATATTAACTCAAGGCAATTCATGCGATTATGGGCGAAGAGATTTGATTCTTACACTGACTTGCGATTCCTCGAGTTCTACTACCACAAGTAGCAGTACTTGAAATGGACGGTTCGCAATCAACTCGCAATGGCGAAATACCAGCATCCAGACCGTTTTTCCAGGCACAACGTTCCAACTGCGAGGTACACGCTCCTAGTACGAGACTAACAGCATACACCGAGCAAGTAGTACGAAGCGGATAGCCAGCATCCATCTCTCTTCACCACGTACGTATGTCTACTGCTACAGTGACCGATGCTGCCTGTGGTGCATCAGCGGCAGCCGGCGCTTTCACTTCCACACATGATGCGCATAGTTAACAAACAAGCAGACAGATGGATAAGGATGCTACGGTGTCTATTCGAGTGCACATGGTAGAGAGAGCGTGGCAAGTACCACGCAGATACGCAAGTCTATAGGTGCGCGTTGACTCACAGCAGCGCCGTCGGCACGGCAAGCTGCTGCACGCCCGTGACGTCGACGCCAAAGCCGCGCAGGTCAAAGTGCACGTCGTCAGTCGTGAGCAGCTGCACGGACGCAACGCCGAGGTCGCGCGCGATCTGCATACCGACGCCAAAGATGCTTTGGCGCGCCATGAGGTCGCCCGAGACGTCACGCAGCGCACGTGCGTTGTTGACGTAGATGATGACGCCAGCATCGTGTGTCGCAACATGCTGCTGAGCCCACTGTGCGTAGACACTGGTTCTCAAACCAGCATCGTCGCTAAAGTAGACCGGCACGTCGCTTGCGCCATCAACGTTGCCATACACGAGCGCTTCAAACGATTGCGTTGCACCGATAGTCGATGTATACGCAACCGCTTGAAACGTTCCATGCGGCGTCTGGATCGATTGGTGCACATTCGAATCTGGTGCAATCCGTGTGACAAGTTTTTCGGTCCGCGAGCGGTACCGAATCAGATCTGAGATCGTAATCAATGGCAAGTCGTGCGTCGCTGCAAACACTTCGAGGTCTGGGCGGCGCATCATCCGACCATTGTCGTCATTCATTTCGCAAATGAAACCGACTGGCGCTGCGCCAGCAAGACGCGCGAGGTCGGTTGCTGCTTCCGTGTGGCCCGCGCGCACGACGACGCCGCCGTCCATTGCCAACAGTGGAAAGATATGGCCGGGTCGGTTGAACGCCCGTGGGTCCGTGACCGTCGGGTCCGCAAGCGCGCGGATCGTTCTGGCGCGATCGGCGGCCGAGACGCCAGTCGAATTGCCGGCTTTCAGGTCGACCGTGACTGTGAACTTGCACTTGTGCACCTCCGTGTTATCGGCGACCATGAGCGGCAGCTGCAACGCATCGATGCGCGCAGCAAGCGCTGGCACGCAGATGATCCCAGTTGTGCACCGCAGCATGAATGCAACAGCTTCTTCGGTTGCAAACTCGGCGGCCATGATCAAATCGCCTTCGTTCTCGCGGTCTTCGTTGTCCATGACGACGACAAACTTGCCGGCTTTCATAGCTGCAATTGCAGCCTCGATCGTTGACGTGCCCGTGTTGCGTACTGGTGCTGGCGCTGCTGCATCGGTCAGTGGAGCTGTTGACGCCATGCTGATGATACTATGGAGCTGTTCGATGAGGGTGCGTGCGTTCGTAGAGGGGACTGCAAGCGCGCGTGTTACAGAGTGAGATGGCGGAAGCAGCAAGCGCGGATGACAAGCACGTGTGGAGCGTGCTGTGCTGTGCTATGCAGGACGCGATGTCGAAGGCGATGTGGGGACGTCGCAAGAGGACGCAGCACGCGACGTCGGAATCGTAATCGCCAGTAAATCGCGCCAATGGTCACGAGGCGGAAAACGACGTGGTGCTGAGCAACACGGTGTACCGGGATAGGAGGCAAAATCGAGTCATACTGAGCGCAAGTGACATGTGCTGTTTACGAGCCACTGATTGCGCATCACTTGGTGCTTTAAGAGTCACTATAGTGAATCACTTGCGATTTCTATGGTAGTAATACAGCAACGTCAACTTGAGCAAACCCTGCCGATTGTGGCCGAGCAGTGATCGCGTATGTCGTATATCGCCCACCTGTCGTCGCTCGTGATCTCGATTGACTTGTGCAATTCCTCCCACACTTGACAAACCTTTCGGCCTGTTCACGAATGAGTGCAGCTTTCCTTTCGTTGTACCCACACCGTGCTCCTCCTGGAACGACTCGGCACCTGTCAGCCTGACACTCGACTGCAATAATGTCACTGCAAAAACGCAATGTGCGTCAAAATGCATTTTGTACAAATAGTGTAAATGGTCGCATACAAGGTCTAATGGTAATATCATAATAGTACATATAGCATCATAAAAATCATAAATCACATAAAGCGTTGAAAAGACTTGCAAACTGTATGCTACTGTGCTCGACCACACACGTCACACTCCACCAACACCAACACCAGCACATTGACAATGGCGACGAGAGGTGGACTGCGCATCGGCTCGAAGACCGAGGTCGTCAAGAACCTGCGCGAGATCCTGCGCGTCGCGCGCAAGCGCAGCTCCGACGCGCGCATCCAGCAGTGCAAGTGGTCGCAGCAGATCCTCTCGCAGGTCCGCAATGCACATGCACACAACACGCCATCTCACCACATCCACACGCGTGCATGCAGCTGACATCTTGTGCGTGTCTGTACATGTAATGGCCATGTGCGCAATGCACACACAGTACCGTGCAAACCAGCACGAGACGAACCGCGACAAGATGCGTGCGATGCGCTCGCAAGCCGCCGACTACCTCATGCTGCTCAACGGCGTGCAGGAGCAGCGGGTACGCAACGCCACAGATATAGTAGCTCCCAGCCAGTCGTTTACTATGACTGACAACCTACGTGTGTATGGCTTGCTACTACCCACAGTTCCTCTGGGAGCTTGACGCTGGTGTTGAGAAGAAGCTGTCGGGCCAAGAGATCGTCAACCGCTCGGCGCGCCGCGTCGGGCTCTCGGTACCCGATACGTATGCCGACAAAGAGGACAAGCGCATCGCAGCTGAGAAGTACTTGGCGGCCAAGCGCGCGAAGGAGGCGGCAGCAGCAGCAGCAGCGACGGAGCACAAGTAGACGCTTGAGCTGCTCGGTACGAGTCTGTACGAATCAGTAGAGCGAATGAATCGACTTGCAGTGCATTCTATCGCGTTGTTTGTATCGAGACATTCGAATCTGAATCGAATTCGCAAACAGTGACAAGTCCTAGCAATCTGCAACTTGTTTAGCACTGCACCACACCATTGACACACTAGATTGCAAAGTATGCTGGGT
>JAADWX010001039.1:0-11161 GCA_023336405.1 Globisporangium echinulatum | reverse complement strand
CGTCAGGTGGCACGCACTCATGGCACGACTTGCTTGTATGCAGGTGATACTGGTGCAAGTTGTCGCGTCTTTACCTTGGCAGCGTGCGCGCCTTCGGTCTCGAGGCCACTCGATGCGCGCGTGACGTCGTCGTCAATGTCGCTGAGCAACCGCACGTGCAAGTCGGTCTCGTCTTTGACCGTGAGACTGTAGTTCTTGAGGTTCGCAACGCCGCGGCCGATAATGTCGAGCTGCTGGTCTTGGTCTGCATGTAAATGCAATGCACGTGTAGCACTGTGAGGTCGGTGTGTGCATGTGTGTGCAGTTGCTACTATACTGCAAGCGTGGCAACAGACGCACCTTTCATGATCTGGTTCTGCATCGTGAGCAGGTTTCGCGGGTGGTCTCTCGCAGCGTTGCTGTTGTTTGGTAAGAAGCACCACGACGACGCGCAGTAGTTAGCACGTATCGCTACGTCGTACAGCACATACATACGCACACGTACGCAAACAGAGTATCGATGTACGGACGCACCTTGCAGCTGGGTTGTTGCGCTTGTTGTACGCGTCGAGGTCCAATTTCTATCACACACAGACATGCACACAGACACATGAGTGCAACGCTCGCACTGCGATCAGCGCTGTCCAGCATGTGCGGTGCGTGTGTCGTACCAGATCGGCGTCTAGCTGTCGCAAGAGCCGCTCGCGACGCTCAAGCTCTGGCTTTGTGCTGCTCACAAGCACAGAAGTACAGCGTCAGAGAAACCTCATCAGGCAAGAAGAATGCACGCAATGACATCGAGAGGGAGTCGCAGCTGTAACGTACACACTCGTCGTTGTCGATCGCGTGAGCTGTTCAAAGTCGCGCTTAAGACGCGATGTGCTCTGCTGCAGCGCAAACACGCTCGTGCCGACCGCGTCGACGTTCCCAGCGCGCACTTTGGCGGCGATCATGCCTTCTTGCGCGCGCGCATTCTCGAGGCGATCGAGCCAGCTTGACCACGCTGCTACGCTCATCGTGTTTGGCTGTGCGTGTATGTATGTGTACGTGCGCGCAAGTCTTGTGCGATGGCGTCGTCGTCGACGAGGAGGTTGTTCTTGCACAGCGAGGTCGACGCCGAGCTTAGTCGCGACGCACAGAGCGATGTGTCTTCGTTAGATCTCGGAAGCTGAAATCAGGGTCCCGCTTTGTTGCTGTTAATTTCGGGACAGCGAACAAGTTCTTGTCCGGGACAGCTGTGCCTGCAGAATGTTGGCGTTGTCATAACATTCGGGACGCGTGGTGAAGCCCACTCAATCCAGCACAAAGTGAACGCAGCACGACCGGTTGCACGGAAACCGAGCGACCTCAAGCAGCAGCAGTAGCACGGCGACAAACACGAACGCGATGAGCCTTCAGCAGCGCGAGTTTGAGCGCAAGATGGAGGAGCACCTCGAGGAGATGCGCGTGTCGCAGACGATCGCGTACTTTAACCGCACGGTCGAGCTGTGCTTCAGTGAGTGCGTACACTCGTTCCGCAGCAAGAAGATGGACGACGCCGAGCTCTCATGCGTGACGAACTGCGCCGAGAAGTTTTTGCGCTACACCATGCGCTCGTCTGTGCGACTGCAAGAGAGTTACGCCGACATCATGGAGAAGCAGCAGCAGCAGCAGTAGATTCCAGATGATGCTCGCTCGCAACGACGGGTGGTGGTAGCGATGTAATGCGATCAGTGCCAGATCGATTCTTTGACGTGCAAAGGGACGTAGAGATCGTTCATGGCGCGGATACGAATGCACAGCCATGTCGCTTGGCACCAAGCGTAGGAAGAGGAAGCAGTTGTCGCAATGTGCAGAGGTGTACACTCGAGCACGTTGGGCAACAAGTGTAGAGCAAATGTGAAACCAATACAACCACGGTCATTATGATTGTTGTTATTTGGGTCGCGCACGCTGGTGCTGCGTCGATATCCTGTGTATGCAAGCGCTGGGTTGAAGCTGGTCGATCTCTATCGAGTTGTTTGCTGCAAGCAAGCAGTGCCTTGCCAAGCACAGCTTGTTTGCTTGTGGTGGCGAGTTGAGCGACCATCACTCTTTCACTGCACTTTCACAAAACGAGCACTGGAGCGGAAACATCAACAGTTGAATTCCGCACTCGTGTGCGTGTCCGCACTCGAGCTTGGTGCACACACTGCTGTAGACGCACGCAGTCGAACAGACACGCAGACGAGAAGACGCAATGCGCGGCGCACTGCACCTCTTGCCGCTCTGCGTGACTTCGGACGACGGCGAGAACGGCAACACAAGTACGCACGACTCGCTCCATCCGATCCCAGTCGACCCGAGTGTAGTAATAGACGCAGCGCATCTCGATGCACCGACCACAGACCGACTCGCGACGATCCTGGCATCCGTACAGAGCGACATTATGTGCGTGCTCATCTCATTGCTGCTGCTGTCGTTGCTGCTGTTGTTGTCACTGCTGCTGTTTCTGCACACGGCACTGCGATGCTGGTCGCTCCATGCGCTGATTGTGTGGACTGGTTGTGCGCACTCTTGATGCTGCGATTTGTGTCGCACAGAGCGAGAGGCGACCGTGCACAAGCCGTCGATCTGCAGAAGTTGCAGCAGCTCCCAGTGTGGGCGCAAGACATTGTGCGCAGTGGTTGCTTTGAAGGTGAGTCATCGCCTCGCAACTGTGTGTATAGCACGTTGCAATGTCTGGCAATCGCACATGCTCACTCATGTTGGTTGGGACTGTTGCATCCGTTGCACTACATAGGCGATCTCGACAAGAGCACTGTGTTCGAGCACCCGCCGCTGCAGAAAGCTTCAGACAACAGCGGTGTGCACAAACGCGCATTGAACAGCGAGAGCGGATTGCGGCGAAGCAAGCGCGTTCGATCGGACGCGAACGGAGCCGCAATGGCAGTCAAGACCGAGTCAACAGACAGCGACGCAAACAGTGAGGACGACGCACAAGACAAGGTGTCCGACATCGATGAGTGTCCACTACGGACGCTGTTCACTCGCGAACAGCGCATCGCTGGCACAGTCGAGCGGTACTCTGAGCAACTCAACCAGCTGCTAGTGCAATTGCAGCAACGCCAGCAGAACGGTGAGTTCGAGGACGACGACAGCGATCTTTTGACAAGCGTGGAAGTGAAAGCGCTCTCGCAGACGCTGAAGATCATGCACAAGCGCGAGATGATTGGGAAAATGGATCCGGACGTGCTGCTTGCGCTCATGCAGGCGCTCGACAAGCAGGTGCAACTGACAACAGGATGCATGACCAATTGGTTATAGGAGTCTCAAATGGTGCATTTGCTGACGTTCGTATGCTGACATCTCGACACTAGATTCTCCGCGGGATGGAACTCGACAGTCTCGGCATGATATCACTTCATAGTGCCGACGTGGACGCACGGGCACCTGGCGTCCATGCCCGCCTGATCTCTCGCATGCGGCTCTGCATCGACGTGGGCGTGTGCGAGCTCCTGGTGATGTCGGTGCGCGATATTGACCGGCGAGTGGTCTCGGAGGAGATGATCGGCAACTGTATCCAGCTGTTCGGCCGTATCCTCCAGCGCTTCATCGTTCCATGCATCGACACGACCGCTGCTGCGGTCGCTGCTGCTAGTGCAACTCCAGCTGATGCACCGAAGAAAGCGAATGTGAACGAGCGAGACAGTGACGACGACTTGCACCAGTCAAAGGCAGGGCGATGGAAACGACGCAGCTCGGCAAGTACACACATCCGAGCGAACCGAGAGATCCGCGGCGCCATCACGCCGCTCGTCAACGTCGCATGCGAGTTCATCGAGCAGCTGTCAAGGATGCTGCTCACAATCAGGCTCGCTGACCGGTGGATCCTGCCCTTTTCATCGTCGATGGTGGAGCTCTTTCTGCTCGAACACAGCACGCACGCTACGTCACTACAGCAGAGTGCAAAGGCAGTACTGCGCGAGATCTTCCTCCAGTACAACGCGCACCGTGCGCTCATTCTCAACGAGATCGTCAGCGTGATGAAGAAGCTGCCGACGTCGAAGCGCCACTTGCGGACCGTGAAGTTCCTTGACGCGAGTGAGAGCGTTCAAATGGTCTCGACTCTTGCGGTTACGATTGTGCAGGCGAGCGCATCGATCCGAGAGAGTGAGAGAGAGCGAGCGTGCACCTCGGCGACGGCAGATCCTGCTCTACATCTCGCTCTTACGACGAAAGTCGGCCGTGCAGCTGCGATCAAGCCGTTCCAGCTGAGTCTAGAAGACACACGTGAAAGTGCGAGCGTGTTTGTCCGAGCGCTGATGCAAGGCTGCTTGAAGAAGCACGAGGACCGCGGCTATCGCGTCGTGCTCGAGAACTTCCTCGAAGATCTGCTCGTGCTGTTTGTGCGGCCAGAGTGGTCAGGCGCCGAGGTGCTGCTTGAGACACTCAGTTCGTCACTCGCGAGCATTTTGCACGCGAACATCGCGAACGACGCAAAGAGCCTCGAGTCGCAGCATGTACTCACTGCCCTCAACCTCGTCGGCAAGATCTGTGCGTCAATCAAGAAGCACCAGAACGCGGCCACTCGCGATCTGCTTTTTGACGACGTCGACGCGCGCGCCGTGCTCGAGGATCACGCGCAATTCGTGCGCGAGCGAGTGCTCGACGCCAGTTCCACGAGCAAGCTCGCGCAGCTCGACGTGAGCACGCGCAGTGCAGCGCTGAAGCACGCTCTCGTCGCATCGATGCGAAGCAGCACACAATTGAGCGCAATGCACGACGACTCGCGGCGTTTGCTTCTTGCGAGATTCGTGGCTGCTGTATGCGGCAGTAGCGAAGCGCAGTCGAGCAAGACCATGGAACTCTCACTTTGGCACCCGCTTTGGAATAGCAACGGCCAGAGCGTCAACGTAGCGTCCAAGTTGTTGGCACCGTCAGGCATGCTCGCGCAACGACTGAGTCTCCAGCTCGTCGTGGCACGCGACTTTTGCTGTCTGTTTGGCAAGCTGCTCGCGCACGTCATGTCGCTGTTGTCGAAGGGCATCCCGTCGTTCCGAGCGAGAGTGCTAAAGACCCTCGCCACGGTTGTCGACGTGGACCCAATGCTGATGACCGACAGCGGCGTGAAAGCGGCGGTACACCTGTGCTTCATGGACGAAGCTACTTCGGTGCGCCAAGCAGCGGTGGACCTCGTTGGACGACACGTATCGCTCCAACCCATCTTGGTACGTATGTTGCTTGCATGCTGAGCGACGTGTATTGCATCGCGGGCTGACATGTCATGCTCTCTTTGGGTACAATGTCGCACACCAGTTCGAGCGCTACTTCGACATGCTAGCCGAACGCCTGCGCGACCGTGGCATCAGCGTCCGAAAGATCGTGTGCAAGATCTTCCGCGAGTTCCTGATATCAAGGTCAACTGAGCGAAGAGAGCGCGGCACGTTGTCGGAGTGCAACCTACGTCGTGAGAGCGCGTGCATGCGCAGCTTGGTCGAACGGATCGGCGATCCGTCGGAAGATCGCGTCGTGAAGAACTTCATCATCGACACGTTCCAGGAGGTTTGGTTTGGGTCCGAGCTCCTGTCTCGTCGGCTCTCGACGCTCATGGGCGACTTTGCCGACAACGGTGCAGCTGAGCAACTTCCTCCGGGATGGAAGACTGTCCAAGTCGAGGCGAAGCGTGGGAAAGAGACTGCGCAGCCTACTGGTGCCAAACAAGTCGAGTTCGTATCACCTGACGGCAAGGTGTTCCACTCACTCAGCGATGCGTGGACAGCATACCGCACACCGCAGATCATGCCGGCAAGCGTTGTGCAGAGCAAGCGATCGAGGACTGACGACACGCCCGAGCTCGTTGCTACGATTATCGAAGTGATCCATGACATGGCGAACCTCGACTGGTTCGTCGCGCTGCTGCGGCGGTTGCTGTCTGAGAACGGCCGTGAGCAGACTGCATTGAGCGGCGCAGTGCGGGCGAACAGCGGTCGAGCAGACGAAGTGAAGGTCGCGATCGAGCGGTCCGAGAAGATCGTCGAGCACCTCGTGGAGTGTCTCTTGCAGCTTGACGAAGGCACGTCGTTGACTGGCGTCACGATCGCCGACCCGCACGCGCAGTTTCTCGCGTGCATGCAGACGATGTCGGCATTCTGCGAAGCACGGCCGCTGCTGCTGCATTCGCGCCTGGAGCTGATCATAATCTACCTGAAAGGCGACGACAACCTGCCGAAGGCCATCGAGAGCAAGGTGCAGAGCCTCGTGCTGTCGATGGCGAACCACGTGTTTGCACACATGAAGCGCATCCCCGAGCGTCTCGTGCGGCGCCTCGAGGGTGACGTCAAAGCGCTGGTGTTCCGCGCGCCGCCGAGCGTCGTGGAGCCAAGCATCAAGTGCCTCGCGACAGTCTCGCGCACGAACCGAAAGCCGCCAGTGCTGCTGCTCACGCTCCTCGACACGTTCTACGCGTACCTGCTCAAGTACTCGACCATCGAGTCGCTCGCGTCGATTCCACCGGACGTCAGCTCGTCGCTGCAGCGAGCGCTCTTTGCTGCAGGACAGATCGGTGGTGCGATGGACCTCGATGCGTGCGTGTTCCCAACGAACGCGTCGATCACGAACTTCACCCAAGGCGCGATCATGAGCGCACTCTATGCGACGTTTGCTCGGTTCTTGCGCATGCCGGGCAACGCGACGTGCGCTGCAAAGGCAGCGCAGGGACTCGGCTTCCTATTCCTTACACGTACGCGACTGCTGCTCCGGGCACAGCAGGATGGGATCCTCGCGTTCCTCTTGAGCGAGGCAGCAGACGAGCTGAAGCTGCAGTGCCTCACGAGTCTGGTCGAGCTGCTTCAGTTCGAAGAACAGCGACTCGAGCACGGCGTCGCTGCGGAGCGCATGAACAAAACGAAGACCAAGCAAGAACTCGTGCAGGGCGATCAAGAAGCAGACGCAGCGCTGATCGGCAGTGTGATGCAAGCGCAGATTCAGAATGTCTTGGCGCTCGTGCTCAACGCGTCGGTGCGCATCCGTGGCGAAGCGGCTGCGTGCATCGACATGCTGCTCGTACAGGGGCTCGTGAGTCCGCTACACTGCGTCCCATTCTTGGTCGCGCTCGAGACCGATGAGGTGGTTTCGATCCGTGACGTTGCGCACAGCCAGCTCGTGGCGCTGCACAGCAAGTTCCCGTCGTTGCTTCACACGGCAGCGATCCAGGGCATCCAGGCGTCGCACACGTTCCAACTGCGCGCATTTGGCAGCAGTGCCGTCGTCACACTCGACAAGGACAAGCGCGAGTACTGCCTCTATGGTCGCCTGTACACCGAGTGCATCCGCGCGACGAAGAAGCACCGACACTTGTTCCTCAAGGCGCTCGTGAACCAATTCGCCGACTCGAATGGCGTGCTGTCGTCGCTCGTATCCATGAGTGGCGGCAGCAGCACAACATCCCACAGCAGCATCGACGTGAAAGGCGCAGTGCAGTACTTGTGCTACATCGCGCGACTAATCTGCGCGCTGCCGTTCGAGGTGGAAGACGAACCACTCTTCGTCATCTACTGGATCAACCGCTTCGCCTCGCTCAAGCTCAGGTACGTGTGTGTGCAACTTGGACTACTGAGGTTTGGCAGACATGCGTGCGTGCGCGATCGGATAGCTCACACCTCGTGTTGCTGCTCCTATCAGTTCAACGCTCGACCGCGTGCGCGATCTCTTTGCGCGCACAGGACTCGCCCCAGACATCCTGATGGACGACGCAACCGACTTCTCGGACGTCGACGTGGCCGACTACCTCCCATCCGTCCAGCTCGCAAGCGACAGCGACGATGCGCGCGCGTTGCAGCACGCAAGTCTCGTTGGGTTTGCAGTCGGCGTGCTGCTCCGCGTCAAAAGCTTTTTGAAAGTTCGGTACTTGCTCGAGAGCGAAAAGTGCATGACGTACCAGCCAGCAAACGCATCCAAGGTGTGTGTCGTTGTGCATATTTAGTTATCCATAACGGCGTCGTCACATGTGTGTATATGCATACACAGACGCGTCAACGACCTGTTTGGATATATTAAGCTGCTACGACTGACACGACTGTACTATCCAACCGCTGTAGGTGACTGACAAGTCGGTCGTGCAATCTGAGCGCCCACCTAAGCTGCGCTTCCCGCCGTCGCTCGCAGAGGCAGCAGACAACATGAGTGTCGTCGCAGCGAGCTGGCGCTTGTTTGTGTTTACGTGGGCGGCCGCGCGCGACGACGAGCGCAACATGGACACTGAAGCGCACGACGACAACGCGGCCACGCTCCGCAAGCGCAAGACCCGACGACGCAAGTCTGTGACAGCACCAAAACGGACGACGCGAGCCGCTGCTGCTGCGGCTGCTATTGTCCCGGCAGATGACGAAGCAGACGAGGTCGGCGAGTGGAAGAGCGACGACGACGACGACGGCGACGATGACGCGTTCGTCCACGGCTTTGCCGACTGACCTGACGCTTGCGCAACTTGTTGCTGAGTCATCTCTTTGACATGTTGCGTCCGACCTGCGAGCCGTCGCGTCCGCTTCACTTTGCTGTCACACACCCACTGCCGTTCACTTTGCGTCTCCCACCTCTCACTTGATTTCAGTATACTACTCACTCTCAGTCCTTCTTCAGCGCTTCGACCGTGCGAATGAACAGCACTTCAAAGTCACTCACGCTGTCTGCGTCGTAGACGCTCTGCAACGTTACTGTCGCCTTGAACTGCCCGAACCCGTCGTGGAAGAGCTCGAGGAGCTTCGTAAAGCACCAGAACCGCTCGCTTTCGCCTGTGACGACTTCGCTTACTGCGCGCGCGACGCGATCGACAAACAGCGCGTCGTCCATGCCGCGTAGCGGTTCGCGCAGCATGACATCGAGCCAGTACGTTCGATGCAGCGCGACGAGCTGCGCGCAGTCGGTTGCCGACACGACGCGCTGCTGTTCCAAGTCGCTGTCTGTAGCAGCGACAAAAGTGGATGGCGTGGCTGCAGCAGCATTCGCATCATTTGATACATCACCACTGCACACAATTGGCTGCAGCACCTGCGCTGCGTCGCGCATATCTTCGTACATGAGCGTGCGCTCGCGGATCGCAAACGCCCAGATCGACGTGTGCGGCGGCAGCACGCCGCTGAGCAGCTGCCACACGACGTCGCGGTACTGAGCTGGGATGCCGATCTCCTGCGCGAGCTTGGCGACCTGCGCGCGGTTCACGACAGGCTCAGCCAGCAGCGCAGCGTATGACGCTTCGGCATCGACGATGTGCTGTACGACGGGCACACCGAGCGTCTTGTAGTACGTCGTGCGAAAGTTGCGGTTGAGCGCCATTGCTGCGATGTCAACGTCAAATGAGATCCGTCAACATATTTTAGAGAGACGATCGGACAAGCTTCTTATATATAATTGCGATAGAGACATGTACCTGCAAAACATCAAGAGCAGCAGTGTTTGACGAGACATCAGCAAGCACAACGGCGCCAACGATGGCGAGCTCGACTATCACCTCAGACGCCTACGTCATATGGACCAAAGTCAGCCAGCGTAGCTGCTGAAGCGCACATGAACATAGTCGTATTCGCAAGTGATGGTACTCGGTAGTATCCGTATCAGCAAGAGGTACGTTCGACAACCGAGTCGCACTCCTTTCAATACCACTACTACTTCGCCTCTCACTCGCTGATCACAGCGCTTGCAGTCAACTATCCATTCCATCACAGAAACTTGGTGCGCACTGCGTGCACCCACGGCAACGCACTAGGCACGACCTTGGGCTCAAACTGGACGATCGCGTCGACCTTCGCACGGATCTCGGGCGTGATCTTGTCGACGAACTGAAGCGCCTGGAGGTTCTCGTCGAGCTGCGCGACGCTCGTCGCACCGAGAATGACGGTCGACACGTGCTCGTTCGCAGCGATCCACGCGATCGCAAACTGCGCCATCGTCGCGCCGATCTCCTTTGCGATTGGCTCGAGCTGCGCAGTCTTGGCCACCTTTTCGTCAAAGTCCGGGAACCAAGAACGCGCCATCGCCAACGTCATGCGCGAACCTTCGGGGATGCCGTTCGTGTACTTGCCCGTGAGGATACCCGATGCAAGTGGTGACCACGTCGTGAGGCCGTACTTGTACTTCTTGTACAGGTTCACGTAGTCAAACTCGACGCGCGAGCGCTCAAACACGTGGTACTCGGCTTGGTCGTACACCGGACGCATCAAACCGAGACGGTCCGCGATCTCGCATGCCTCGATGATGTCATAGGCGTTCCACTCACTCGTGCCCCAGTAGAACGCCCAGCCCTGGTCGATCACGTAGTTCATGGCGCGCACGGTCTCTTCGATCGGCGTGCGTGGGTCCTGGCGGTGGCAAAAGATGAGGTCGACGTAGTCAAGACCAAAGCGCTTGAGCGACGCCTTTGTCCCTTCGACGACATGTTTGCGACTGAGACCTTGGTCGTTCGGACCGTTCTTTGGACCCTTTGAGCCAAAGAAGATCTTGGTGCTCACGACGAGGTCTTCGCGGCTCCACACGTTTTCCGCAATGCCGCGCGCAATCGCTTGGCCCATGAGCACTTCGGACTTGCCGTCGCCGTACGTCTCGGCGTTGTCAAAGAAGTTGACGCCGTGCTTGTACGCGTGCGAAAGGATCTCGTACGCCACGTCGAGTGTTGGGAGCCTGTCTTTCATCATCCAGCTCCCGAACGAGAGCGTCGAGACGAGCAGCCCCGAGTTGCCGAGGTAGCGGTATTTCATGGCGTTCGACGTAGGAGTAGCCATGGTTGTTGAGTGTCGTTGCTGGTCGGAGTGCGTTGAAGCGTGCGAATTGCGTTATAAAGCAACCGTGCAAGCGACAGTTGGTATGTTCACAGTCGCGAGCACGCTGCATCAACACGGTCCCAAATCTTACTAATCAGTCGAGGGTCAATTACGTACAAGAGTAACGGTGAAATGACGCACATTCTCGCTTGAAGGGACGAACGATCAAGAGCTCAAACACGACGCGATCAATCCTTTCTTGTTTCCTCTCTACGTTTGTGTTGGCGTCCTGTACCACATTTTTGATCGACTGCATTCTGCAGGGTCATCGACATTGACGACGACGTCACGCGCGCATCGAGTGGCCTCGAGACCGAAGGCGCGCACGCTGCCAAGGTAAAGACGCGACAACTTGCACCAGTATCACCTGCATACAAGCAAGTCGTGCCATGAGTGCGTGCCACCTGACG
>JAADWX010001038.1:0-11174 GCA_023336405.1 Globisporangium echinulatum | reverse complement strand
TTGTCGCTGTTGTCGCTGTTGTCGCTGTTGTCGCTGTTGTCTATCCAGCACTCAGAGGACTGACGTAGTTACCTCCCGTGTGTGTGTGATGGCTTGATAGCTCAGTTCTCCCACGCAGATGCGCTCGCGTATCCAAAGTACAACGCAATGCTCGAGGTGCATGCAGCGCTTGTCCGCACTTCTGCTGTTGCTGTGGATACAACGAGTCTGTACTTGACAATCACTGTGTGGTGCACATGCAGACAATGGTCGACTTCTTTGTCCCGATGATCGACGAGGTGCAGTAGTGACTCGCACTTGAGACAACGCGTCGCGATGTGCCATCTCGTCTTGCTAGCTACACGCGCTGCTCTAGACTGACAGCGCTTGCGTATGTATGTGAATGGACTGCAGCTCCCACCTGACGTCCGCGTCGCGCTCAACGCAAACTCGTCTGTAAGTCGGCGCGTCGACGCCGTGCAGTCGATGCTCAAGCTCGGGTACCGCGCCGGAAAGCTCGGAAAAGAGCTCACGACGTTCCTCGAGTTCATGACCGCGCCTGCGAGCAAGATCCTCGACAAGTGGTTCGAGTCCAACGTGCTCAAAGCGACGCTCGCAACGGACGCGATCATCGGCGCCAAGGTTTGACTGCTGTCGCTGGTGGTGTGGAGCGTGTCGGTTGGTAGTAAATGCCTCACACAGTTGCGCGTGTGACTCGCTCACAGGTGTCACCGTCGACACCCGGATCGGCGTACATCCTATTCCACCACGTCATGGGCGAAGTGAACGGCGTGAAGGGCATGTGGGGCCACGTGAAGGGCGGCATGGGCGGCGTCTCGCAGGCGCTCGAGCGCTCAGCACGCGAAGCCGGCGCCGAGATCTTTACAGACGCACCAGTCGAGTCGATTGATGTCCACGACAACAAAGTCCATGGCGTGAGTCTTGTAGGTGGCGACGTTGTCGCATCTGACGTCGTGCTCTCGAGCGCCGGGCCGCTCGTGACGATGCTCGACCTGCTCGACGAGCACGTGCTGCCCGAGCGCGTCGTGACGCACTTCAAGAAGAACTGGAACTGCGAGTCAGCGTCGACCAAGGTGCGTTGCACTCATGCTCGTACGTGGCCAGCTGTGCTTGTACCAAATTGCTTGGGGCTAAGCGTCTCATGCGCTGATGCGTCTACACGCTGGTGCAGATCAACGTCGCGCTCGATCGGCTGCCAAACTTTACGTGCATTCCGAACACGGGTGACGGCAACACGCCGATGCACCACCACCGCGGCACGACGCACTTTGAAGACTCGATGAAGCAGGTGCGCGCTGTTGTGTACAGACGACTGGGACCTTGTGACTGTGTATGCGTGTGTTGAAGCAACTGATGTGTCTGGTGTGGCGCGTTGCGATCCAGATCGAGGACGCGTTCCTCGACGTGCAGCACGGCTTTGCGTCCAAGCGCCCGGTGATCGAGATGAACGTGCCGACGTCGCTCGATTCGACGATCGCGCCACCAGGTGCGTCGTTTGTCGTACACGACCATTGCTGTTGCTGTCGTTGCACTGCGCTAGATCGTGATGCAACACGGTGTCTGGTGTCTGCCTCGTGTTCTTCTCCTTCTGACCGTCAGCGCCTCTGCTGCTGTTGGTGCTGGTACTGAGCAGGCAAACACATTGCGCTGCTGTTTGTTCAGTACACGCCGTACATGCCCAAGGTGCATACGTGTGTCGTATCGCCGGGCTGAATAGAGAGACAGAGCGCTTAGTAGCAGTAGTGCGCGTGTACTGATGCGAGCTCCTCGTATGCACATGTGACTCTGCTGACATCACGCACGCACTAGGACGGGAGTTGGGACACACCGGGCAAGAAGGAGACGTTCGCTGACCAAGTCTTCTCGGTCATCGACCAGTTCGCGCCAGGTTTCAAGGACTCGGTCATCGCCTACGACATGCTCACGGTGCGTACGTGCTGCGTCTGCGTGAACAGCCATCACGTGTTTGCTCTGCTCGCGTGTGTGTGGACCGTAGCCATCGATCGCATTTGCGTCTGATCGCAAACGACCGACGCGCTGATCCTTCTTGGTGTCTTCGTTGCAGCCGCCGGATCTCGAGCGGATCTTCTCGCTGCCACGCGGCAACATCTTCCACGGCGCCATGGGCTTGGACCAGGTACGTCAACTCGTCTTCCACACAACACACACGACTCGCTTTGTGGACAGGTCGCGGCTGACACTCGCTGCGTATGTTACACACACGTAGCTGTTCTGGATGCGGCCGATTCCTGGGTACTCGGACTACCGCTCGCCGATCCAGGGGCTGTACCTCGGCTCGGCCGGGTCGCACCCTGGCGGTGGCGTCATGGGCGCCTGTGGCCGCAACTCGGCCATGGTCGTTCTCAAGGACATGCATGCAACGACGCACTGGCCGCGTAAGCAGCGCTTTGTTTAAGGGCGTCGCAGCAGCAGACGACTCACTGCGTCAAGTATACACATACAAACAGACACACAGTCACAGTCACTGCGATAAATTAGTCTTTAGTATTGTATGTGGGCTGGAGAGGTCCGTCATCGATGCTATCGTGACGGCTGGACGTGACTGACTCGCCGACTTGACTCGGCCGCGCGCAGCCACATCGGCATTAGTATCAGGATCATATAGGAAATAGCAAGGCAACTGTTACGTATCGGCCGACAAGTTCTGGAGCTGGATGCTCCGGCGACCCGTGAACGCCGCGTCGAGCATCTCGTCTTCGTCGACGAGGAACGAGTTTGTTGTGTCGCTCACGTAGCTAAACTTGCCAAACGTGTCGTTCTCGCGCTCGGGTTTTCGCCGATGACGCGCATGCGGACTGCGCCACGAAAAGATCATGCTGAAGAACGACCCAGTTGACGACGTCTTGGACGCGAGGTACTTGTCGTAGTTGATGTCCGGGTTCCGCAGCTTCTCTTCTTCAAGCGTCAATGGCGCGGGGACCCACGGTGGCTCGACGCGTTTGCGCAGCACCAAGTCCCACTTGACGTCGCGGAAGAACGGATGCGTGAGCAAGTCGCTCGTCTGGCGCGCCCCGAGACGCCGCGTCGGGTCTTTCTCCAATAACCCAGCAATGAGACTCCGCGCTTCCGGTGGGAGCGCGCACTTGGGTGGGAACTTCACTGGGTCTTTCTCAATGAGCTTGTAGAGCACCGAGACGTTGAGGTGGTGGAACGGCCGCTTCGCCAATAGCATCTCGTAGATGAGGATCCCGAGGCACCACCAGTCGACCGCTTTGCCGTAGTCGCGCGACCGCTTCGGTTTCAGGAGTTCTGGCGCCGTGTACGCCGGCGAGCCCGCCATTGTACGCGCACCGCTGAGTTGGCTCACGCTCGTCTTGGAGAGCCCAAAGTCGACGAGCGCAACGTTCCCGTCTTCGTCAATCATGATGTTGTCGGGCTTGAGGTCGCTAGAGATACGGATCGCATCGATACACATAGAGTCGTCAGTGTCGACTATTACGAACGGTGATATCGTGTGATACACCCATATAACCCATACAACCCGATAGAATCGATAGAACCCACGTATCACTCGAACCGTACCGGTAGACAATGTCGCACGCGTGGAGGTGGCAGAGCGCGAGCACGATCTGCGCAGCGTAGAACCGGACGCGCGGCAAGTCGATTGCAATCTTCACGCGGTGCTCCTTGTTCGCCGAGAACCGGTTCATGTGCGTGTACAGACTCCCGCCGGGGTAGTACTCCATGCCGAGGAACACGCGCGAGTGGCTCTGGAACGAGAACCGCAGCGGCGCAATGAACGGATGGTGGACGTCGCGCAGGATCCGCATCTCGGTCTTTGTCCGGAGCTTGTCGTAGTTTGACATGCTACTCTTCTCCAAGATCTTGACGGCAAACACTTCGCGCGTGTTCTTCCGTTCAGCGAGTACAACAGTCCCAAACGTGCCTTTGCCGAGCACGCGATTCACGTGAAAGTGCTGGATCGAGAGCGACAGCACGCGCTTCGTTGTCGTGCCGACCAAGCTCCGGTCGGCTTTCACGACTTTCCGGTCCGCGTCCGAGAGCGTGAACGCAAGTGCGTCGACGTCGATCGTGAGTTGGAGCGATAGCACACGGCCGCCCGGACTGAGCTGCAGTTCGTCGCGCGTCGTGAACGCGAATTCGCGCTGGAGCGAGCGGTTCCAGAGCTTGCCAGTCGCTACGACCTGCAGCACGTTCGGGTGCTTGGTATTCAAGTACCGCGTGACGCTCAGGCGGCGAAAGTCGACAAACTTTGACAGACCCAACGCAACGTCGACGAGACCTTCGCGGCCAAAGAACGACGTCGCCGAGACAAACAGCTCGCTTGGGTACCGGACGTGGACCGCCATGTCGGTCGAGCAGAGCGGGAAGAGCGCAATGAGATGCGTTGCCGACTCGTTGAGACCCCGCGGCGCGACAAACTGCGCGCTCCAGAGCGCGTAGAACTGCTTGACCGTGTTGAGATTGCGCGTCTTCCAGTCGAGTGACGACCGCACCGACTGCGCGAGGATCGCACTCGTTGTCGTTGACGTCAGTGTGTTGCGAGTTGTAGCGACTTGTAGCTGCTGGTCCGAGTCGCGGCTCGTGCCGCTGCTCGCGTTGCCGCAGCCAGCAGTCGACAAGCGCGTCGTAGCGCTCAGCGACGGCTTCTGGTGGTCGCTACTACTGCTGTTCACTTGAGCGTTCGCAACGGCCTGTTGGATCATCGTGACCCAGATCTCCGACTCGATCGGCGACCGCGTCGTGAGCGCAAAGACTTTGTGGATCGTCGTTGTGACGAGCACGCCGTTTGCGCGTGCATCGTCGCGCCGCGCGCCCGTGACGGTCACGCGCCCCCGAAACTTCTCGGTATCGACCATTGCGACGTCCTTGGACACGTAGTACGAGAACGTCGTGCCTGCGAGCACAGCGTACCGAAAGCGCCACGACCGCACGACGTGCCCTTGTTTCCACAGATAGCCCTCCCAGTCGGTCTCAAACATGTCTTCAAACGTGTTGGACGCATCGGCACAGAGACTCAAGCGGGCGCGACTGGTAACAGTCGACGTGCTGGTCGCCGATGGCCGTTGTTGCTGCTGTTGCTGTTGCTGTTGAAAGCTGTTGGCACCGCCAGCTGAACTGCCGCCGCTGCCGTCCGCGACCGAGGACGAGACGACTGAGGCGTCCGTGTCGCCGCACGACTCGCGGCCGCCGTAGAACGTCTGGCTCGGCCGCAGCGTGTACGACGACGCGCGCTGTTCAAAGTACTTGGCAGCTGCACTGGTTGCGTGAATCGGTGCAGGCGGCAGTGGCATGTTGCTGTTGCCATTGCCACCAACTGCAACAAATGCAGAGGTGGCGCCAGTTGTCGTACTACTCGTGCGCTCGCGGATCGTCATGGCTTCGGCGTCTTCTGGCGAGAAGAGAGTGACGCGCGGCCGGTCGCGACTCTGCATGTGTCGCTATGGGCGAGTGGTGGTGTCGCGCGTTCGACGTCGCACAGTGGACGCGAGGAGAACGAGGTGAGAGGATTGGGGAAGAGAGCTACTAGCTACTAGCTGCTGGTGTGCAGCAGCACGTGTGGAGGAGTGCGAGAGAGCGAAACAGCCGTCGTCAAGGACAACGCGACACACCTCCAGCGATCGAATGAGCCGTCGTCGTTCAGCGCGCTCGACGTCGAGAATTGAGCTGCTGGCGGCTGCAACGAGTGCGAGCGGAAGAGAGAGCTGGTGTCTGCCACACGACAAGAGCCGTTTTCTATGCAGATGACTTGGTGTTTGTATGCGTGCACGGTTCTTTCTTCGCTTTCAGTTGCTCTATTCTCGTCAGCAGCATGTCCCACGGCGCTTACGAAACGCAAGTATAACGCGACAACCCCTTTCCCTTGTGCAAAATCCGCGAAACGGCTTGTATCCGCGCACTATTGCTTTCGATATTTAGTACTCGATTACAGCTGGCATATGGACTCGGATGTTGTGAATCATTACTGATGCTACGATGTGGGACACTGCAGTGCGTACTATTCACACTAAGTCCGCGCGCAAGTACCACTGCGATCTTCTTGCGATTGCTTGCCACCAACGTTTGATCACTACCGACAACTTTTGCTCTGCACGCACGCATGGCCAGCACATGACCAACTCGTGCCAGCATGTGCCTGACAGCAACACCATTCGTGAAGGCCACCTGCTGTAATGCCACCAGAGCAATTATTGCGTGCGTTGCTTACACTGCCCAGAAATTCCAAACAGCAGGTCGTGTTGGGTGCAGGCGCGGGAATGCTTCTGTACGTTCAGACAACAAACAACACAGTGCGATACGCGCGCGCATGGCTCGAATGCAAGGATTGATCTGGACGATAGGACGGGCCGCGATTGCAGCGATCATGGCGTCAAGGACATGACGAGAGCAAGCGCAAATGCAAGGACGGCGTCGTTCTCCGATCGTGCGAACGACCTCTCGCGTTCGCTCCAACTCTTGTGCTTGGAGCTTGCAACAACATGGAACTGCTCGCTTTGTGATGCTCGAGATGGCTTCACTTTCTATTCGCGCCTCTTCATGCTTCTCGCACATGCTCTGCCATGACAGCTGTGTGTGTGAATAGCTACGTCCCTGAGAAGCATGCATGGTTCTCTCGACATCGCACTTTCCACAGAGAATTGATCGCTCTGACCGAATGTGCTCTCTTGTTAGCTTGTTTTAGATCAACTTGGTTTGCTAGTCCTCAAACATATTCATCATCGCGGTCGAGAAGTCGTGGGCGAAGCTGCTTGTGCTGGTGCTGGTGCTGGTGCTGGTGGTTCGCTATCCATCGTAAATACATTCACTGTCACCCCACGTCGACACTACGGATCGGTAATGACAGCGCCGTGACGTCACGCTGTTGTTGCAGTAGGAGTTGCAAAAGCTTGACATCGAGGGCGTCGAGTCGAGACATCATTGAGGTGGCGTCTCGTGTGTGAGGACACAAACGCCGCTGCTGCTTTAGGCGAGATCGTGCTGCGCAGTGTCGAGCGTCGATATCGAGGTCTATCGACGTCAACTACGACTCGACTCGCGTACTCTCGTTTATGAACGCGCGTCGCTTACGTTCGCACATCATTTAAATACGCACTTCGACTACTTTTGCTTCTCGACTTCCAGAATTGACTTGCCAGCGCACAAGCAACAAAGCGTGACTGAGCCACAGCGCTCGACGTCCGTTCGTACTCGACGCTCGCTGTGTCAATCTCTCTGCGCGATGTCGCTCGGGTTCCTGACCGAGTCGGCGCTGCTGCCGTCCAAAGCGAAAGCGATCAACGTCGACTCCAAGTCGCTACTCGACCTGCGCGCCGTTGTGTACCAGAAAGAACAGGAGCGCCACGAGCGCCAGCGCGCATTGCACGACCCGACTGCTGCTGCTGCCTCTTCAGCAGCAGCGAATGACGCGACTAATGACGCATCGCTAGGCGCGCGTGGATTCGGTCGGTTCGCACACCTCCGCGCAACGAAGAAGCGCAGCGGCGCTGCTTCAGCCACACATGGCGACGACCGACTCGGCAAGAGTCGCAACCGCGGCGTCGAGAAGCGCCGGCAGCAGGACGAAGCTGCACGTGAAGACGAGCGTCCACCCGACGACGACGACCGCGCGTGGCATCGCAAGTCGCGCGACATGCTCGCAAAGAAAGCAAAGCTGTACGACGCCATGGCGCGTGGCGACAGTAGCGGTGCTGCGTCTGTTACTTCAGAGTGTCTTGTGGACTTTCGCGCCAAGCAGCGCGTTCGTGCGAATGGCGACAGTGGCGTCGTCGAACGCGTTGAGATCACGGACGAGTTTGGCCGCACGTGTAGTGTTGCGATGCACAGCGCAGCACACGTTGCGTTCATTGAGCAGCAGCAGCAGCAGCGTGCAGTAGCAGCAGCTACAACGAGCAGCACTGCTGATCCACAGCAGCCGATGCTTACTTCACGACTACCACTTGTTACTTCAGATACCGCAACAACAGGCAGCTATGTTGTGGCGCAGTGGGAGCAGCGACTGAATGCACAGGAGAAGACGTATCTACTGGACGTCCACGCCGACGCAGACGTTGCAAAGAGCGCAGTGAAGCTGGACGCAACGACGCGCAAGCAGCAGCGACTCGAAAAGCTGCGGCAGCAGCAGCAGCGACGCGCAGCAGCTGGTGCATCTGATGCGGTCGTAGCGCCAACTGTGCGCGACAACAGCACCAACGAGGCGGCAGCGCAGCAAGCGACTGCGTTCTTGAGCCAACTCGGTGCGCTACAGTAAGAGGGACGATTGTCCACTGCTGATGGACGCATTCGAGAGATACAAGTACAAAACGTGAATATCGGATAATAAATAGGATTTTGTATGGTCACTCTACTGGGGACATTCTCATGGACGCTAATGTGGCCGCAAACGTCACTGCAGCGACCAGCATTGCGATGATGACGACACTGCAGCTGCAGTACAAAATTTGGTTGGTGCGCGTGGCTGCGAGAGCTTGTCGAGTGGCGTGACGCACGGCGCGACGCACGAGCCATTGATAGTCCCACTGCTTGTACCAATACCAGTACTGCTACTAGTACTACTGGTACTGCTCAGCTCGACGGCAAGCGGTTTGAGGCGCGTTGGGTCGGCTGTGCGGATCATCGCGCGTGCGAGCGCAACGAGCGGATCAATGAGCAATGCGCCAGCGACGGCACGCCTGCCAGCAAACGCAAACGGGATCTCGGTGCAACCCATGACAATGACGTCCGCACCGGCGGCTACGAGCAGCTGCGCGTACCGTTCAAAGTTTGCTACGACTTGCGGTGTCACAGCTGGCGCCGTACTCTTGATGCCCCACGTACTGTCGTAGATCGACGCGTGGAGCTCCGGCTGAAGTGTTCGTGCGACTTCGAGCACGACGTACCCGCGTGGTTCGAGTAGGTCGTGGTACACGCGCGCATCACGCGTCCCAGTTGTTGCGAACAGTCCAATGCGCGTGCACAGTGGTGCGCACTGCGCAATGTACCGCACCGTCTCTTCGAGCATATGCACGTGCTGGAGCTCGAGCTGTACCGGTGTCAATACCGGTGTTGTCGGTACCGGAGCTGTCAGCTGCACGAATTCGTCCCAGATCGGTGCTGCGTGGAACGTGTTGCACGGCACGCCTGTTACGAGGCGGATAGCGTCAGTTGCTGGGTAGTCGGCGTCGCTACTGTACGTGACAGCAGCGCGCATCATTCCGAGCGTACGCGCCATGCCACGCGCTGGGTTCTCGACACGCTGTTGCGTCGTTGTGTCGTTGCTATTGCTGATGCCATCGCTGGTGCCATCGCTGGTGTGTTGATGCTGTTGTGTGGCGTAGTGCTGGAGGTACTCGGTGCGATCGGTCATGTCTTCG
The DNA here is from genome assembly GCA_023336405.1 of Globisporangium echinulatum. NCBI lineage: Eukaryota > Oomycota > Peronosporomycetes > Pythiales > Pythiaceae > Globisporangium > Globisporangium echinulatum. The sequence goes on along the minus strand of JAADWX010001038.1, from coordinate 1,842 downwards.
GAGCGCGAGAAGTGGACGACGTCAAAGTGGCCCTGGTCGCACCCGCCGCTTGCCGTGTGCTCGAGGATGATCTGATGGAGCAACACACCGGCAGCAGGCCCAACGCCGCCACAGATGCCGAGCACGCACCGCTGCTTCGTCTGTGTCTGCGTCATCGCGTTACTGTTGCTGGTAGTGGTAGTGTCGTTGGTGGTAGTGTATGAAAGAGGGGTCGCGAGCGCACGTGCGTGCAATCACACGCAGTCGGCAGGTGGCGTCAGTGCCGGTCGCAGTAGCAGTGGCAACGATGGCGGCAAGACGCAGTGCAAGCGGAAGTGGGCGATGCGATGAGGACAGTGCGCCAATTACACAGACAAACAGCAGCACGAACAAGCAGACAGCAGCAGCTGTTGTCGTCGTCGCAGACAGGTGGGCGCATGAGCGTCAGTCACTCTGGTGCTGCTGCTGCTGTACCAGGTGTTGACGACGACAGCACTGACGTTCACAGCTCGTTCAAGCTCCACCACTGTTTTCTCTTCCTCGTCGCCTGAGTGGGCAAGTGCCGGCGTGAGCGGCCTATTCTACTTGAAAATTATATACTGCGCAGGATCCGACGCACACAAATGGAGCTAGCTGCGCGAGAAAGTACCTCGCTGCTGTCACAGCAATTCCGAGCCACACGACAGTTGCGATTCCCCACCCACCACTGCAGCATCGCAGGCGAAAACTCGACGGCTGTTGACAAGCACACATGCACCTGAACCACACTCGCTGCGTGTGCGCGAGCGATGACATGCACAGCGAGCTGCGTGCTTTCTTGAAAGAGGCACGCAGATCGAACTCGCAGCGTTTGGATTCGTCCGACACGATCAACATGGCGCGATCCCTTTCAAGCTCGCTTGACCCGAGTCTATTCGACCAGCACGCACCTCGACACTCGAGGTCTAGTACCACCTCAAGAAACAGCATAGGGGTTCCGTGACTCGACTCGAACAACACCAACGCGAGCAACGAGTGCTCTGCAAGGCATGCAACTCCACATGCCTGCATCGACGCAGGGCAGGCAGCTAAACACACTCGAAACAAGTCTCTTCGCCAAGTCTCACGCTTCACCGCGCTGAGGGATCCGACCACGTGAACATCATCGTTGAGCCCCGATCAATGATCAGCCAAAAAGCGCCGTCATCAAAGTCGGTCGTGGCCATGTCGTTGTCGCGATTGGTGCGGCGCCATGTCGACGCACGCAACGACTTGCAATCACGCATTGTTGCACACCTCTGTTGTTTGCTGACAGTGTAGAGCGGCCAGCGGAAGAGCACTGGTGACACTGCACATGTCGACCGCAGCTTGCGACGAGCAGCACAGTGTGTGCAGCTCACAGAGCCCAGGCAAAACTCTCAATGAAAATCAACCCACGCCAACAGTCTGCTTTCACAGAAATGTACCCAACGACGGATAGATCGAAGAACAAATCGCAGCTTTCGCTCTGTCGTTTGTTACTTGCACAAAGTACGCTGGAGTCGCCAGACCCTCACTCACACATCATCGAGCTGCTGCCATTCGCCCTCTTTCTCTTCCTCACACGCATTTCACTCGCACTCACGAATTCGCCGCCAAGTGGTCAAGTCGAGTCAAGAGCTCAAGCGATGCGGACAGACCATGTTCAGTCACGATCTCATGTTCGGTCACGATCTCACGTTTAGTCGAGGGACCAACTAGTCGACAAACCAAGTCGAGTCGTGGGCAAAGACGAGGTGAGTGACCATCTCAAGCCGCGATGGCACACTAGCTGCTCATCAGCATGGCTTCCACTGTCACCAACAGCAACAGCGACAGAAACGGCTACACTTGATCGACAATGAT
>JAADWX010001037.1:0-11181 GCA_023336405.1 Globisporangium echinulatum | reverse complement strand
GGACCATTGTTGTTCGATGTGAGGTTGTTGCTGGCTGTTGCTGGTTGTAGTGACTCAAGTGAGACCGCTTGTTGCTGTTGTTGTTGTTGTTGCACGGATGATGCAAAATGGGAACTGACAATGTTTGGTCTCTCGATGTGTCCTTATTCATGCGTGTGTTCGCGATTCCCATTGTCGCGCTCGCACCGTCAGACAGCGCGTGCTCATGCACCTCGAGTGCGAAACACTGAAGCCGATGGGTGGCAAGATGATCGAAGCAGTGGGCAACGCGAAGAAGAAGAGAACGAGCGATGCGAGTCCAAGCTGATAGCTTGAGCAAGTCGAGTGTGTCGCGCGCGTCGAGTGTGCGTTTTGATGGTGGCTGCGTCATCACCATCCTCCGTCATGTGACGCGCCGCAGGATCTGGTCCAACGCGACGGAATGACGGTCGCGGGTCACATAAGTCAGCGTTTGCGGGAAGCGCGCAACAGTCACGCTCACAAACGGCTGTCGGTGCGTCTAGGCATTCGTCTGCACGTCGAGGTGTGAGTCTGCTCGACAACCAGCGTTGTCTTGGAAAGCAGCATCACGAGCCCTGCAGTTTGCGATCGAGTCTGGAGCAGACACGTCTCGATCGCTCGTGTCCTGCGTGCATAGCATCTATCGTCGAGGGTCAAGCTCGCTCGCGTGTGTGAGTGTATCCTCAGCGCATCTCGTATGTGTCAGTGGCGTCATCTGCACACTTGGCACGCGGACCAATGCAAAAGCACAGAGAGAGCTGGATTGATCGCATCGGAAAGTGCGCTATCTGATGTGGCACACACGCTTCCCTCGAACGTCATTTCCGATGGCGTGGCGATAGGATCAGTGCACACCCTACTGAGTGAATGGCGCTCAACAACAGACACGTCAGCTTCCGCAGCATTGATGGTGGTGGTCAACGCAGCTGCTCACTTGCTTCGGCTTGGATCGTGTGCTGCATCATCGAAATTTCGAACGCTGTTGCGACAGTGAAATGTTCGAGCGAGTCGTGCGACGCCCATCGGCGACGAGCACGAAACAACAGGGCTTTGCAGTACTGGTACATGCATCACGTGCTTGCTTGTTCGAGTCGATTCACTTCTGTTGCTGGTATCACACAAGGCGCATGTTTGAGGTCTTGAAGCATGAGGAGCGTCGCAATCGCAGAGCGCCAGACATGATGCTAGTCGTCGATGTCATCAGCTCGCTCGCATGGCGAAACAGTAGCAGCAATAGCAATCCTGGGAATCTAAGGAACAGGCAGTGCTAATGGGCATCACCCACACTAGGTACGATTCTGTGTGGCAAAACAGAGCGCTGAGCAGTCACCGGAACTATCTCTGCGGCATGAAGCTGCTGCTGGATTCCCATCGAGATGCGAATACCGATGTCGATGCCAACTCACGCTCAGCGACTCGATTTGGGCGAGAAATGTCGCCGTCAACATCTGCAACGCGCACTTGAGCAGGAAACGCAACACGATCGAAAGAGATAGAGCTCGTTGATCTGCGAAACGTTGAGAAGAGCATGTTTGGTGTATGTACCGAGTGTGTCGGACGCAGCAAGTCGCCATCAGTCCTTTTGGCAATCGCGCTGACTGCCGGTGCATCCACAGACGACTCGACAGTCGCTCTTGTAAGCCGTGCCGGTGCGAGCGTGCATCGAGGACCATCTTCCGCCCTTACCGACCCCGTCACACTACAGTTCCCCCAGCAGTAGCCAGGAAGACAACTCGGCATCTCGTCGACATTGAGACATTGTGTGCGTGCACTTCGTTGCTCAAGCATGAACTTTAGCATGAGCAGCCAGTATTGCCATTCACGTTCTTCCGCCCTCTCCGTTATCGGAGCTGCTGATCTCGAAAAAGTGAAGACTCAAGTGCACGTACCTTTTTATGTACATCAAGATCCGGCGCGTCATTGCAACAGTTGGGTTCAACTGCGTGCGCTGATTGGCAAACCAAACGGCGCGTCACGACTCGGATTTGCGTGGATCGCACGGTTTCCACTATACTGAAATCAAGTCGTATGAGAGAACGAAGAAGCACTAACTGGCAGAACAGACACGAGCGATCGAATCCTCAAAGAAGTCCCGCTTCTCGCGAGGTCCCCGCTTGCGTGCCTTGCGTGCGCATGCGTGTGTGTGCCACCGTTGAGCGTTCACTATTCAATTCGCACGAAGAAGCCAACCCCAGCTCTCTCTCTCACTCTCACTCACTCCCACACACTCGAAGCAATGGTTCTCACTGGCACGCTCGCAATCACTGGTGCGTACGCGCTTGACTTGTACCAGGTAGCTGCTATTGTATGTGCATGTCCAGCTGCAAGCGACTGACATACACTATCCGCTATATGTATCGACAGTGCACCGCATTGAGGTGGACCTCGAGCCCTCGACTGACGGCTCGCCGCAGAAGCCCGAGGAGCACAATGTCAAGATCGTGCTCGGTGGCGAAGAGAAGCACACAAAGTTCAACAAGAGCAAGGACGACGCCGACATTGAGCAGACGCTGAGCTTGTACGTACTTGCGCTGCATTGTCTGTATTGCAAGCCATTGTGCCAATATTTGTTGCAGATGGTACAAATCACTGACCTCGATTGTGTAATATGAAACACATTGAACTGTACACTCGCAGTGACCTCAAGGACTTGAACGACTCGGACGCTGTGCTCATGGAGATCAACACGCACCACAAGAAGAAGGGCACACCGCCACTCGTTGCGAACAAAGTGCCGCTGAGCAACTTCATCGCGAACATGAAGAACATTGTCGTGACGTTCAAAGTGAATGGCCCGAAGCCACGCACGGTCCGCGTGTACTTGAGCTCGCAGTGGGCGCCGAAATCGACGACCCAGAAAATCGCTGGCGAAGGTGCAGCGTCAGCTGTTGACACGGCTACCGCCTCGCTGCTCGGTCGTCCGCAGACCGCACTTGCGCTCCACGAGACACACCGTCCGTGGTTCCTCCGCGCGTCGTACTACTACGACACGACCAAGCACGTGTACGCGTACACGACGAGCTTCCGCGGCGTATCGCGCATTGCACGCTTTGGCGAGTCGAGCGTGAACGTTGTGCTGACGAAGATCAGCGGCAAGTCGCTTCACGACGTGGACGCGCAATTGCTCGTGCCGGTGCTTGGCGCAATCGACAACAAGGTCGACGCGACAATCTCGACAGTTGTCACAAAGCTGTTTGAAGGCCAGCAGTTTGTGCTCAAGAAGAAGGACCAGGCCGTGTCGACTGCATCGTCGGCCGTCGGGTCGACGTTCTCTGGCGTCGCGAAAGTCAAGAACTACACGACGACGAAGGTCTCGAACGCAACGTCGTCGGCCCTATCGACGGCCGTGAGCGTCAAGGACTACACGACGACGCAGGTTGTCAGTGTGTCGTCGTCGACGTACAACACGGCAAAGGGCGCGACGGTGTACGTGCTGAGCCACGTGCCGTACCTCGGCTCGAAGATCCGCGCGTAAGCGATTGTCGGTGATATGCTACCAGCAGCAGCTCTATTGCTACGCAGCAGTTCAGTATTCGAATCGATTGTGTAAGAGGCAGTTGTGTTGTTTGTAGCAGGACAAAACTCGTTTATTGTGATCGATGAACACTCATTGCACAGGTGCACTGTGGTTGTTTATCATTGACGCTTGCGACTCCAACACGTTGCGAGCGTCTGCACCGGTGGTGGTGCAGTTTGTCTTGCACTGTGATACAGCAGTGCTACAAACACGTTGGGGGATTGCATTCGATTCTGAACGTGGTGGTGAATTGATCTGCGTTTCGAAGCAAATGCCGCTCAATAAATGATACGGATCTCGTCCAGTTCTTGCACTCTGTTTCCAAATATAAACCTTAGCTGATCATTTCATATTAGTGTCAATAATCAATCTAGGTTCAGTTGTTCTGATGGTCAAGTGATCAAAAACCTTGTTATTGCAAAAAGGTATTCAAACAAACAATATGTTAACTTTAAACAGTACATCATCAATCGGTGGTAAAGCCTGTTCAATTTAAACACAGGCCAAACCAAGTGAGCAATTCTACACACAGGTACGTATAATCGGCTAGTAGCTAAATATATTGTGGCGACATACATGTTGTGCACTTTTTGCCGTTTTTGGCGCAACATGTAGTATAATTAATTCAGCTAAAGTTGGTCCAGTTATCTAGCAATTAGCAATCACGTGCCGACCAATGCTATTGAAGGCTTCTCATGCGCCACAGCGCCGCTTTCCTCACTCGCGTCGGACGCTGGCCTCGCTGTCCCAAGTACTTCCACTTGCCTCGTCGTCCGCTGTCGAGAGCGCAGTCGCGCGTCAGTTTACAAACAATCACACATAGCAGTCAGTAAACGAACACACGCACAAGCAGTTAAAACAACTAACAGCTCTGCGTGCAGCTGCATGATAAGGTCGGCATGCTGATCTTATCAAAACAGTTAATAATTAAAATCAATCTAGGTTCAGCATTTATGATAAACAAGCGTTTAAATATTTTGACAGTGCAAAAAATCTAATCTAACAAACAACTGTTTTCTTTCAGCGGTACATCATCATAAGGCAGCCATCATGTTATAACTGTGGTGGCGCCTGTTCGATTTAAACACAGACCAATTGTAGTGATCATGCACGTCCAAATGCTGCCTGGTGTCGACTAGTAACTAACATGTTGTGGCGAATTAAGTCAGTTAACGAACACAAAGGAACACACGCATAAGCAGTCCAAACGACTAACACCTTCGCCAAACTCAATTCTGATAAGGTCGAGCATCTAAGCGTGCAGATCAGCAAAGCGGCAGAACAGCCTACCGGTTGTGTAAATCAACATATGGACCAGATTTCATTGTTGATTGCTGCGTCTCCTCCAGCCTCCGATACATGCTGCTACTTCCCGCAACAGTCGCCGAACGAAATGAGTTAGCATGTACAACACGTTCACTTAGTCCAAAAATGGATATATACATTCAGTGGCGGAGTGCGCGGAAGTGTTGTTGTTGAAGAGCTGGTCTGTCATGATATATAATGCATCGGTTCATTAGTACGAACATTTCAAATTTCACTTTGTACTCGAATCGGATAGTTGTTACGAACCTTCCGCATGTGCCGCTAGGCAATGCGCTTAATCCGCTATGATTCCACTTAAGGTATCTGTTCACTCTTTCGCGTTTGAGGTTCCTCTTTTGCTCACTCTGGATGTGATGTGCGGCATAAAATACATAAAAAGCCCGATGGGCAAACCAGCAACTGTACGTGTGCGTGTGGTGGGGCCATAGAGCATTGTATAGTCGCGGACCTTTTGAAAGTATGCATGCATTAACATGGATAAACAAACAGCGAGTGACCGACCATGGAAAAGATAAATCAGGTTCATGTTTTCGCTACGTACTGCGACGGCGTTTGCTCTCGCGCGGCGTCGTCGCTAGCAGCTTGCGTTATGTTGTTACTTGCAACTGTCGCTTCGATCGGGGGAGGTGTAAGAACAGGATTGTTTCTAGCAGCGAAAAGCAGACTTAGTCGTTATTTCATCGTCGAGGTCGTCGTCATCCCCTTTGGTTTCACAGAATCGAATTGATTTCGCAATTGGCGGTGCTGTCGACGCTCGCCTAATGCGTGGAATCGGCGGCAGGGCAAATGCAGCTGCAGCTACATAAAGTGCAATGCTATTTGGTCATGCGACTGTTCGCTTGCGTTGCGCTTTGTCACGCTCGCATATGACATTGGTAATGAGGTCAGTTAGTGTCTCGATCGGGTGTGCATTCGACAATGGTGGCAGGAGAAGAGCAGGCAGCTGATCCGCGTGTCATGCGGGCTTGCAGCTGTTGTAGGGCAGTCATCGCTGACAGCCGCTGTCTAAATCGAACAGACTCTGAGCGAGTCATGCGTCGTGGTGCCATTGTTATCTCGTTCTTTAGCTCGTATTCGGTTCTGTCGTCCTATCGTCACACATTCTCTGCTCTAACCGGCAAATCTCAGAATGGCGGTCACTCGTGCGCGCGCATATGGCCGTTCGTGAGGTTTGATATGGAGAAGCTGTTGGCCGCAGATGCGTCCACGCTTGAAGTCACTTTCTCTTTGCCTCGCTCGCAACCTAAACTTGTGCGTTTTGGGCATTGTCGAAGTTTGCCCCTTTTTGACCCCAACTTATCCGGATTTTTGTATTGAAATCGTAATTTTGAGTCATTCCGATAGAGTAAAACCTATACCATAATATATGTGAAAAGATGTTTACGAACATACATCGGGCGTGGAGGGTTAATAGTGCGAAAACACAGTGTGTTTGTTAGCGACTGTGCATCAAGAACACAGAGCAGATATCGAAGACATGACAGGGACCGAGTCGCATCGCGAGCGCTCGACGACTGCAGCAGCAGCGTCAGCATCTGCAGTATCGCAACAGCAACAGCAGCAGCTGCAGCAGTTGCGCCATGGCAGCGCTAGCTCGCTCGCCGAGCAGATTCGCTCGTTCAACCGCCAGCAGTTTGCTAGCGATATAGCAAAAACATCGTCCGACGTTAACGCGATTCTCCTTGCTGCTGATAGCGACGACAACGACGATGACGAGCAGCAGCGACAGCGACGACGCACTAGCAGCAGCGGCGCGCACAACGCACTCGATACTACATCCGCGCTAGATGTCAGCGGCTACGAGAGCGAGGACGACGAAGTGGACGACGACGAGGCTGCTGCGTTTGCGATGATGAGCACGTTGCAACTCCTGCAGTCGCGCTCAGTACACAAGCCAAGTCGCGACGTCACGCCCCGCGCAACTACCTCGTCAGTATCTACAAACATGGAACTCCGCCACGCCGAGGAGCGCATCGGTGCACTCGAAGCGCAGCTGCTCGACGCCGAAGAGACGATCTGCCACCTCAAAGCCGAGAAGCTCGCAGCACGTCGCGATGTCGAGCGGCTCGCACTGTCACTCGCAGCGCTATCGTCTGGTACTAACAGCAGCGATCGCGTAGCGACTGAAGCTCTACCATCGTCATCACAGTCGTCGCAGTCGCCAGTCAACATCTGGACAACACCACCGTCGAGCGAGCGTGACAAAAGCGAGGGTACTATACTCGAAGAGCTCCATAGTAATCAGGACAGCGACGTTACAGACCGCGAGAGCCAATCGCTTGAGCACGACGAACTCCGTGCTGTGATCCGCGAACAGGAGCGCGAGATCCAGAAGCTCACGGTTGCGCTCGCACGCATGTCGGAGACGTGCGACGACCTCGATGCGCGACTAGTCGAAGCGTATGCGCTGCCGTCGCCACAGCATCCGAACATGTCGCATCGACGCCGCAGCACTGCGCCAACCGACGATCCTAGCAGCAGTAACAGCGATGACGCCAGTAGTAACGACGACGATAGTGACAGCCATGCTGTGCTGACGCCACGTCGTCATCGCCACAGTAGCGACAGTATCGCCAAGCCGCGGTATCGCGCGACGTCGTCACTCGACAGCAGCGCGTCGGACGTCACGCAGCCTAGTAGCACTGGTGCTGTCAGTACTCCTGACCCGTTCGTCGTCGCGCCATCCGCTGCGTCAGTACCAGCTGTTTGGACAGAAGAGCTCGTGCGCCACCCAACGCCGTACTTTGACCTGGACTCGCCCGAAGTGCTGTACGTGTTGACTTCCTGGACTGCAAATGTTCCAAAACTCCAGTACCTCCGGCTCTGGCTCGCACAAGTTGCAAGTGCGCGCGCGATGCTAGGAGCTGACGTCCCGCGCGGCGTCGAACTCCCGCGGCTGCCACTTGAAGTGCGCGACGCATTCCTCACGCTCGTTGTACCGCTGCTGCGCCGCCAGACGCAGCGCGACGTTGTCGTGCACTCGCGGCTGTGCAGCGATGCGATTCACGCGGACTTGCGCATCCGCGTCGAGCCGCGGAGTTAGTTGTCTGCGGTAGTGAATGAGTATGCGTAGAGCCACAAAGAACTGACTGGTTGATACATTAACGTGGTCGATTTTGTTACATTGGGTGGTACTGTGTGCCAGGCCGAAGCTGCTGTTTCGAGTGGCGAAAGAATGATGGTCTCATCAATCCCGAGAGGGGAAACGATCATATGACAGAGGGGCAACCATAGCAACCAACTGACTACTAGTACGAGAATCAGTCTCACGATTGTTCATCGTACGACTGCAGTACCTACTACAGTCGCATGGCCGCAGACGCACGCAGCACGAGCGCAGTCGGTCGAGACGACGACAACGGCGATCGTAGCGGCAGTCGCTGCTGCTGCGTGCTGCTGCTCGTGCGGATGCCGGTTTGCTTCGCCACGCGCTGCACTGGCTTGTCGAGCGACTGCGGCAATGCACGCGTGCTCGCAGCTCTCGTCGTGCATTGCAGTACAGGCAACCGCTTGTTATTGCTATTGCTGCCGCTTTTGCGGTGCTGCACGTCGCTCATACGCGCGAGCGCTTTCTCGAGCGAGTTGCTCGCGCGTCGCACGAGCGCGTCGACGTCATTATCGCATTTGTTCGCATCGCTGGGTGATGCAGTCGAACGACTCGCATCGAGACGCAAGTGCAGTGCAGTTAGCGCAGACGCGAGTTGCAACTGCAAAGCGAGCACGCCGCTCGCAAACACGTCATCGAGGCCGCTGAGTTCGTGCAGTAGCAGCAGCAGTTCGTAAGCGCTCGCGAGTGCGTTTGCCTCTGTATCGCGACTGCTCGTACCACAAGATTGCTGTTCAGTGCTCGACACAGCAGTTGCAATGCGCTGCAGCTGGCAAACGAGCGTCTTGGTCAAAAGTGTGCGTGTCTGTTGTGGCAAGCACGTCAAGCCTTTGCGCGTCGTCGCATTGGCGCTCCACTGCCGCAGCACGCGGACAATCTCGCGTGCTGCTGGAGCGAGCAGCAGCTGCTCGTCATCGAGTCGCATTTGCTGCTGCAGGTCAACTGCTACCGTCGTAGTTGCTGCTGTCACGAGTCGACTGTCGAGTGCAGCGAGCAGCTCACATAGCGCTACTACGAGACTGTCGTCGCCTTGCAACAGCGCGCATGTCAGTGCATCGAGAGGCGCAAGATACGGCCGCGCAAACACTAGCATGAGCAGCGCTGCCAAGTCGTACGCGACAGCCGCCGAGTCGCGCCATTGGTCGAGCAAAAGCGCGTGCCACGACCGACGCTCTTGCACGGCCATACCAGCATCAGCAGGTCCAGTACTGGTACTAGTGCCAGAAGCTGCTGTCACTGGACTCCACGCACAGAGCGACGCTGGCGGCAACAAGAGCGCAGACGCAGCAGCTGCGCCGTGCTGCTGAATCAGCAATCGCGCGAGCTGGAGCCAGAGCCGCACGTCTTGCTTGTTTGTGAGAAAGATTCGGAACGTCGCAACGAGTCGCCGAGCGATCGCAAGCGCAAGAGCTGCGTGCTGCTGCGTCGTCGTCTCGACGAGCAACTGCTTGTGTATCGGCGACTCGTAGATCGCAGCGAGTACGCGCGTCGCAGCGACGACCATCGCAGGCTGCACCGTGTCGGTTGCGGCTTTCGTCGCTGATGTCGCTGCTGCCAGTGCCGTGCTACTGCCGTCATCCAACAGTGCGAACCGGTCAACCGTCGCGAGCATCTCGTCGATGAGCGACTGCATGGAACCCGTCGTGAGCAGCGGACGCGCGTGGCCATTCAGCAGCGCAACATACAGCGCGAGCGTTGACTGCAGTACGCGGAGCGACCCAGGATGCATCGACCGCACGTTCGACACGTCGCGCCAAAGCTCGAGCTGGTTGGCTTGGCTTTGGAAGCGTAGTGAGTTGGTGCTTGCGAGTGTGAGCACGCGGCAGAGCCACGACTGGAGCTCTTCGTACAGCGCGTGCACGCGCATGATATCGCAGAGCAACGCGACGGCACTTGCGCGACTCAGCGCGGCGTCAACGAGGACAACGCAGTTTGGATGCGCTACGAGCACACCGTGCATTGCGACAAGACTCGATAAGACGCGCTGCGGGTCTAAGGCGTCAGTGCGCATTGTCTCGAGTGCGTCGTCGAGACAGCGCTTGTCGAGCTCCGTGCGCGCTGCACTTGCGCGTAGCGACGCCATTGTTGTCGCCTGAGTTGGCTGAATGAGCTGAGCTGCTTTGCACGAGCTATGACCAGCGCTTCCGTTTCATGCGCGCGTCGATGGTGACTCGGCGGTTAGGACGTACTTCTTGGACTTGGGATGCAGCAAGAGTCCGCGCGTCGGTCTGGAGCCCATGCCAGCGCCTCAACGATGCCTTCAACGCACGAGTCAACATGCGAGTCGGTAACGATAGTGAGTCGTGCTGTTTGGTAGTGCACGAGCCAATCGCCTAGGCGAGTGGGTCCCATTTGACTCAAACCAGATCGTTGCACTAAGCCACTCACACGCGTCACAATGTTCAGCACTGCCAATGCACTCGCTCCAGCGACGATCACTCACTCACATGGCGTGATTCCATAGGCGAGCACGAGCGAGAACAAGCGCTCGGCGTGATGGCTGCGACAAAAGCGCAGATGCTAAACCAGCAGCCGCTGCCCGAGCTCGTCGACCACGTGCCCGTCTTGCTGGGTCGCCTCGAGTATGCGCTTATTGCAGACTTGTCAAACTCGACACTGCCGTCGTCGTGGAGCAGTGCGACTGCGCGCTTTGTCCACATCGACGATGCGTCGTCTACGCGTCGGTCTTTGCCGACTTTGGCGACTCCACCTCTCGCAGATCCTGCGTCTCTGTCGCGACATGAACCATCGCGTCCGAGCCGAAGCTGACGCAACTGCTGAGCCATCAACAAGGCCGCTCGTGGTCGTGAGCAGCGCCCATCCGCACAAGCGCGCGAACGCGATGACGCTCCTAACGCTCTATCTCGTCGTGTGCTGGCATTACCGACCTGAGGTTGCAGTCGCGTGGAGCGATGCGCTGCCATCGCCACCATTTCGATTTCGCGACGCATCACACGGCGTCTGCGCGTTCTTCCTCTCGCCACTTGACTGTGCGCACGTATGGTACAACATGTCAAGCCAACTGACATGAGACCGCAAAAAGGTCGAGGACAGACAACTAATAGCGTAGTATCCGGTGGCGACGCGCGTTAGAACCAAGCGTCGCGTCGTCTGAGCAGCAGACGCAACGCGCGAGCGTTGATAGCAGCGCGGCAGTCGCTTGCGCCGCTTGACCAACCTTGAACATGTGTCGACGCGTCGTTATTCATGGTAGCGCCGCTACCACTGGAGC
>JAADWX010001036.1:0-11194 GCA_023336405.1 Globisporangium echinulatum | reverse complement strand
TCGTCGCCGGCATCTCGGCGTGCATGATGCCGCGGCCGGGCGTCATCCACTGCAGGTCGCCGGCGCGCAGCTCGCCCTTGTTGCCGAGAAAGTCTTCGTGAAGCATGTGGCCCGTCGAGCTCGGCAGCACGTACGTCACGGCCTCGAAGCCGCGGTGCGGGTGGTCTGGGAACCCGCCGGGGAGACCCACGTTGAACTCGTCGAGCATCAGGAACGGGTCGATGTTGCGCAGCTTCGCCGAGCCAATGGAACGGCGCACCGTCGCACCAGCGCCTTCGCTCTGCTCGTGTGTGATAAAAGACGATGCGATTTGACGCGGACTGAACGTAGAGGTTGGTGTGTCATATGCTTCTGACATTACGATGTGCAGGTCGTCGTGTGCCGTGTCCGGTATTGCGCCTGGTGCGAGGCAAACATCACCGCTGCTGCCAGTCGCACATCGCTGTGGTGGCGCTGTCGATGCCACTCCGAGACCGTGTAGTTGCAGCATACAAAGTGCGGCGATCGCAAAGCGCATCCAAGTGGTGCGCATGCTGCAGATAGTGAGCGAAATGCAGGGTGGAACTGCTGGCAAAATGGGAAATGAGCTGCTGCTGCGTGTTTCGTTCGTTCGCTCATTTGTTTGGACCACCCGAAAGGATTGTCGTTGCTGAATGCGACTGAGCGATTAGTTTTTGGTGTTGACGCAAGAGATCGGATGCCACGTCACACGTTTGCAATTGTTCACGCAAACTGAATAGCTGAGTCGAATTGTTCATTGAAAATAGCGTGAAACAGTCGAACTCACCTGTTCAACAGAATCATATCGGATCGGTTATAACGACGCAGGACCTATTTACCTCGACGCTGCTGCATTCCTGTTGGAGTTGTCGTCGACGTCGGCACGACCACAATGGATGGCATGCAATCCAAGCATCAAGCAGGCGTTGCAATGCAAGACGTAAGTGTTTCAATACGTACGATAGTCGAAACAACCAGCAATACACAATCAATATTTGCTTGAAAACTGACCCAATACCCTCAAGCTCGCTCAATTGTATTCACCGCGATGATATGCCTGAAATTGCTGGTCAATTCGTATGTATATCCCTTGTTGCAATGAAGCTAGACACTCTTGTCAACTGCCAATATGTTGCTTTTGCCTTTACCATTTGCTTTTGACCTTCGTTTTTTTCATTTGCTTGTCATCGAGTCTGTGTAAAATTGTACTAAAACACTGCAAAATGATGAAAATACAATTGTGATGAATATATAGCTAAATACAGCAAATTATGAGCACAACTTGTGAATATACAGCTCTGCCAGCTCAGTTTTGTCATTCATGACATTATACTAAAATACAGTCACAATTGGTGCATTTTTCGACATGTTCCCACCTCCAATCTGAATCCACCTCCAATCTGAATCCAGTCTCGTGTCGTGACAGAGCGGACGTGTCGAGAATGGCTCGAGTGGCAGATTCCTGTACTTTGTCACTATTACAGCAAGACAATGTCATAGTAAACCCAAGTCAGCTTTGACATCTGTCTCGCACAGAAAAACACGCTCTGACCCACGAAACTTCAACGCGCGACGTTTGAACCATCAACTGTCGAATGGCTGCTGCTTGCACGTTTGCTTTCACTACATCACCGCCAGCAGCGCATTACCAGTTTTGCGCCACTCTCATCACCCAAGTCAAGCGTTTGCCAGCTTCACGCCATTACAACCTCATCACAGAACGATGCTCGCTCGCACTGCCATCACCACGACCTCGTCGCTCGCACGCGCGTCGGCGAAGCGTAACCTTAGTGCGTCGGCGACTGCGACCAAATCGTTTCAGCACGTCGTCGCGACATCACCATCGAGCGCGGGCATCCAGTCGCCACCGCCACTCGCGACGACTGCTGCAACTGTCGCTACGTCTACTAGCATCTCGAGCGGCGAGCTTGCATGGTGCGAGATCTATGGCGTTGACTACGAGCAGCAGCTCCAGGAAGCACTCGATGAATCGCCGCTCGCAGTGAATGAGGCGCACCGGTTCGCAGCATCGCCGTCTATTGCGCGCAACTCAAACAGCGACATTTGGAACGTCGTGTTCGGCTCTGCGAGCGCATGAGCGTAGCGTTTGCTTACTGTCGTGTTTCGATGTGTACAATACGGACCGATCAATGTTATGGACATTCACTTGATATTCGTCCTCGTGGTGATTGTCTTGGTGTTGTTTGTCCTTGTGATGTTGTTCGCCCTCTGGCTCAGCATGGTCTTTGATAGCTTCATGCTCGTCGTCCTAGTTGCTCGCATCGTCATCAGCCACATCACGTAGCAGTGTTCACGCACTGCAGAGAGGTATCATCCTGGTACTAACAAATACATTTAGTGCAAGAGTATCAAGTTTGATACCATCGAGTTCCTCAACGTCCAGATTCGCAATACCACTCGACGTTTGTATGCGGACCAAATCACTTGGCGATTATATTGCGCAGCTGATTCTCTGATTCACATTCTCGCCACGACTGAAGGAGACGACAGATCTACGCGAGTGACGAGAGGCGCAGCGTGTGCACGTGCATGCCGAGGCGAGACGCTTGAGCTTCCAGACAACTACAGCACGAAGAGCGAGCGCACACGTAAGCACGCATACTGCTCCCTCTGCGACGTTGCTGATCGCGACTCTGCCGCACACACACACAACACATCTCATCAGCCAGCGACACTTGCTGCTATTGCTGGACGTGCGCCAGTCGTCCGTCACACACCAAACAATTGAGTATACCATGAGTGCATTGCGCGAAGAGCGCGCGTCGCTACCAGCGATTGGCGAAGATACAAAGACGCAAGCCGATATGAGCGCGCTGCTTGACGCGCTCCGCAATAGCAACAGCTCACTACCTGCTAGCGTCCAGCACAACCTCGACATGCTGCTGCCGCGGATACCGATCCGACCAGTTGTGCGTCGGCGCTTCAACAGCTCAGACCCGATCCTTCGTAGCTCGTACGCACGGAGCAGCAGTAGCAGCTTTGGCGACAGTCCAATTGACTTGCGCCGCGCTGTGCTGTCACGGTCAGCTGCTGCTGCGAACGTAACAGGCGCCAATGGTGACCCGGAAGTCACGCAGTTGCGGCGACTGCGCGCACTGCGTCGTACGCTCTCGGAGACACATGCGCGACTCGTGCCGCTTGATTCGCTCACACAACTCGACGCTCGTCCTGATGTCGGTAGTCACGACGGCAATCGCGACACGGTCGACGACTATGACGAGCAGCTCCAACAGCAATGGAGTTATAGTCATAGCAAGTCGCATCGCTCAAGTGACGACGTGTCGTCGTCGTCATCTGCTTCATCACTATCGAGTCTGTACTCGAGTCCAGCAACGACGCCGCAGAGCCAGAGCCAGAGCCACAGTCACAGCTACAGTCACAGTCGGCACTCGCTGTCGTTTGCGACCGACTCGGACTGTGGAGCCAGCACTAGCAACAGCGCAAGTGCGAGTGTCGAGAAGCTCCGGAACCTCCAAAAGCTCTTCCAAGAAGGGTTCATCACTGTCACTGAGTACAAGGACCGACGTCTCCAACTCGTCGGCGAGATCGGGACGATCGAGCGCAGTGCGTCCAATGTGTATTGTATATCCATGGCTGTGTATAGGGATGTATACTCGCTGAACGTCTCGACTGTGCATGAACGGCCAACAGCGATCGCCAAAGCAACGGACCTGATCCTGACGACCGACCTCCCGATCGTCTACCACGCACCACCGGATTTTACGTTGTTGCGCGAACGCGACGCGATCAAGCACGTCTTTGACTCGGAGCAGCGCAAGGTGCGGCGTCTACTGTATACTCATGTGTATACTCATGTGTGCCAATATGTATACCCATGTGTTTACTCGTATGCATACTCCTGTGTATACTTTGATCTATCGACGTAGTGGACGTCGTGTCCGATCAAAGTCAAGCTCGATACGCGGCCGTTTGCACGCGGTGGTTTGCGCCAAGTCTTCCACATGCAGGACCTGAGTGATGGTCATCACTCGAGCTATGTCGCAAAGGTCGCAATGAACCCAAATGAGAACCCCGACACGTACTTTCGCGACGTCGAGATGCAGGCGGTAGCTGCGAAGTTTGCGAAGCTGTACAACAGCTACCACCCGCCACGGCGCGTCGAGTTCCTTGCTGCGTGGATCCTCCAATTGTTGCCTACTGGTAATACCGATCATACCGGTACGAATACCGGCATCGACGCAACACTTAGCGGCTCGATCTGCGGTGTCGAGCCGTTCATTGCCGGTGAGTACCGTAAACACAACAACAACTGCGGCTTTGTCAGTAGCGACTTTGAGCGCAGCACGCCACAGGCGTTCTCGCACTTTACGTTCGAAGCATCCGGTCATCAGATCTTGGTCGTCGACATCCAAGGCGTCGGTGACCACTACACGGACCCGCAGATCCACACACGTAGGGGCGAAGAGTTTGGCAAAGGGAACCTCGCGGCTCGTGGGTTTGAGCGGTTCCTTGCAACGCATCGGTGTAATTTGATTTGCCGGTACCTCAAACTGCCGCTGCACAACCCGAGGGACGCGGACGACGTTGTGTTGCTGGGTGGCGGTAGTCATACTGGTAGTCAAAACGATATGGGTCATAGTATAATCCACAGCAGCGATGGAGCTGGTGCAGTGGTCGACCCAAAAGGCACGGTGCCCGCACAGCCGTTCATGAACCAGCCGCGCGTGCGTGTCGATCGCGTCGACTCGGAGCTGTGTCACTACTACAGCGACTCGAGTGCGTTCAAGAGCTACAAAGCGAAGCGTGCACTACAGAATCAGCAAGCGAGGGACAGCGCACGTACTGGTACTGGTGTAAGTATCGGTACTAGTGTCGGATCTGAAGGTGTCAATACTGGCAGCAGTCGCATGGCGCACTTTGTCGAAGCGATGCAGACGCAACCGAACTGCTCGGCGTGGTGCGGCGTTGGTGGCATCAACAGTGGCAGTGGCGCGTGTCGTATCTCATGACGAGTGACGAGCGTGAGGGCTTAGTGGCCATCGGTGCCGTGTTTTGATAAGCTGACGGCCCTCAAGACCGACGACGCAGTGCAGTGCAGCACAGCGCAGCGCGTGGTGTACATACGAACAGACAACTGACAAGCGACCTGCAGTGTCAACGTACTATATGTTTGATAGCGTATGCAAATGTGTATCTGTGTATGTATCAGATCGTATAGTACTACTGTATGCTAGACCTGTGTATGAGATAGTATAGTACTACTACTGCCGTCTAGACCTGCGCGTTGACAACGCACGTGTCGATCGCTGCGATGCGCTGCTCCAGCACACGTATCCGCTCAGCAATCGGACGTGCACTCAGCGAACGGCGCAATGGACTCGAGAAGCGCATATGCAGTGCGTCACTCAGCAATGCGTCGTCGAGCACAGCTGCAAACGGTGCGCGACCGAGCGCGATGCCGTACGCTGCAGCGTGCTCAGCTGTGTCAAACACCATGAGGTCGCGCAGAATCGACTTGACGACCGTGTCTTTGAGTGATTCGTAGCCGGGCGCCATGCAAACAAAGTCGAATGCATACCCGAGGAAGCCAGGCGCCTCGACTGCCGGCAACTCAAACGCTGGCCAGTGCGGGTTCCGTACCGGCACGAACGCAACCGGTTGCGTGAAACCCGAGCGCTTGCGAAATGCGTTCACGTGGCCAGCTGTTGCTGCGAGCACGACACTGAGCGCGTGGTGCCGTCGCGCACTCACGAACCGCGCAACGCGTGCGTCTGTGAACTCGACCATGTCGCAGAACATGCCGATGAAGCCGTGGTCAATTGGGTTTGTGTGCGAGCAGTACGTCTCAAGCGCTGCGTGCGTTGGATAGACGGCTTGTGTGTGCAGCAGTTCGCGCTTGAGTTCGTACTGGAGCGAGCGCATATACGATGTGAGGTGACTCGTTGCTGACTCGATGTGGTCGAATACACGTGGTAGCAATGCGCCATAGAGCTCTTCGCGGTTTGTGACGACGAATGCGCGCCACGCGTGGTTCACGAGCTGCACGTGATACAATGTTTGAGCATCGAGGTAGCCTGCGATAAGTAGCGAGACGCCATCGAGTGCTGTGAGCAGCAGGTCCGAGCTCTCACTGAGCTCGTTGCTATTGGCGCTGGTAGTCGGTGTCGAAGCATTGGTAACACAGATGTGTGCGCTGCTCGGTGGCGACGCACTCGTGCATACAAAGAGCGACTTGAGCGTCGCGCCAGACGCCGACACGATGACGTCGCCCGATGGTTTGGTGCCTGCACTGAGTGCAGCTGCAGCAGTGAGCGACACGACATCGAGCTGGTGGCTGAGCTGCTGGTGCACGCTCGAGTGGAGACGTGCGACGCCGTTCTGGACGCGTCCAAAGAACGCGAGCGCAGATGTCTGGGAGCTCAGCATTGCGTCGTGTGTGTATAAGTGTATGTGTATGTGCTTTGGCTTGCGTGTTGGTGTTCTGATGCTGGCGGATTCGAGACTGATCACTAGGAACGAGTGCGCTCGTGCTGCTCGTCGTGCGTTGGTTGTGTGAGGAGGCGACAGCAGATTGTGAAGCCATCTGGTCGACAAGACACACAGTCACGAGTGAGCGATATGATTTGGCGCGCTGTGATTGGTGGAATGGTGCATCTCGTGTGGCCTACACTGTGCAGCATTGCAATTCCACACTGCCGCGTGCTCATTCGCACGGCAGCATACAGTACGCAACGTTAACATGCGAAGTATCGACGAGATGCAATGGACTGCATTATGTATTCGTCACGACGACAACATGCTTGCCAAGTGAACCCATGTGCTAGCTCACTGTAGGTCTCCGCTAATGGCATGCCTGTCAATCGTTCAAGAACCTGCACTGCATATCGCGCTCACACATGCGACGCTGCTACTACTACGCAGCATATGGCTTGGCGCTGCAGACCTGGTCACCTTCGGGCGTCCACTTGCAGTACTCGCCACTCGCACACTCGCCGCCGTCTTTGCTCTTGCCGCACGATTCGCCCGACAGACTCCGTCCAGGCACGGCGTCTGGTGGCACGCAGCGGCAGCCGCTCTTTGTCTGCATCTGCTCGCACATGCACTGGAACGACAATCGACACGTCGGGACGTTCACGTCGTTGTGGTCTGGGTCGCACGCGTCCCACGGTGCAGTTGCAGTCATCTCGAGCGTGTTTGCACCTTGTGCGTTCGGGTCGAACGGCAGACACAACGGTGCGCTCGCAACCATCGCTTGACCGTCCTTCATGCGGCACACGTAGTCTTTCGACGCACACATTGCAAGCACGCCATTTGAGCTGCTGCAGTGCTCGTTGTTTGCGACAATGCGTGTATACAGGATCTCTTGCTTTGTTGGCAGTGGCTGCTGCTCGTTGGCCTGGTAGGCGTGCACCGAGACGTGCAGGTTCGAGCTTGCGTGCACAGCGCTGCTTGTGAGCAACAACAACATGCTCGCGAGCATAGCCACTGCAGCTGATGAGGTCATTGCCACTGTAGCCGTCGGTTGCAGCTGAAGAAGTTGCGATTCGAGAGCGTGCTGATTGTGTACTGATGCTGCCTGGATCTGCGCGAGTCCTGTGGCGTCTGTTGCGATGTGAATGTGTGCATGTTGATGTGTCTGAGCAGTCGCAGAACTCGATTCGATCGATGCAGGATTTGTTAGTGCTAAGACGAAGTGCATCGAAAATGCAATGCTAGCAGAATATTGAATGCAGCATGCACGCGACACTATTGTTGCACATGGATATGCGCTGGAGTGGTTCACACGAAATCGAATGACTACACGCCTTGGTCACACTCTGCTACTTACTGCCTCTGTTGTTCGCCACATGCACGAGTGTTCACTCACTACACATCACGCCCTCGCCGCAACTGAAGCCTTCATCAGCTGCACCCGATCTTTGCAAGCTCACATGTAGAATACAGGCAACAAACGCAACGCAACAACATAATGACGCTCCTGTCCATTTATACACGTCGTCTAGAGTGCAATGCAATGCGGCCTCAAGTCATATACGCGATTGCGCGGTGCTACATGATGCTACATCCGCTGCTTGCACTTGCACTTGTGCAAATGTCGTCGTCGTCGTCGCCACAGCGCTGCAGCGTCCCGATCAGACATACGTCGAGCATCTTGCGCGCACGTTTCGAGTGGAACGCCATATCCTTTGCGCAGTCCGTGCCGCCTGCCTTGCGCAGCATCGAGTGCATGCCACCAGGGTGCACATCCAGTATCTCGGTGACATCGTACACGCACTGCTCGACAACGATCCAGCACGAATCTTCAGTGACATGCTGCTGCACTTCGCAGCGACAAAGCTTGCGTTTGTGTGAGCAGCGCCAGTGTGTTCGCTCGTAGCGTCGGTGTTCGTACACGTGGTCGAAGCTGTCTGCATTGCACTCGCTCGAATCGGTTTCGGTCCATGCAGGCGAAGTTGGTAGTGACGTGGACTTATCAGTCTCAAACACAGCAGACGTAGTGGTGGTAGTGGAGAGTTTGCTCTGTTGCAGAGACGACATGGTGGCAGCGATGGAGAGCAAGTCGAGTGTGTGCAAGTGCGCAGGATGCGTCAGATCGCAGAATGAGGCAGCAAGAGGCACGACTCACGGTTGCAACTACATGGTATTCAGCCTATATGGCTGCGTTTGTGATTGCACGGCACGGACGAGCACGAAGGTGCCGCAATAGCTGCGGTGGTGCTGTCACTTGATGTCAACTGCGTGCGTATACATGCGAGGAGGAGGTGACAAGAAGGAGCAGATGACGGACGTGGTGCTTCGTTACTTGCTCGCTGTAGTGGCTACTTTCGATGTCAGAGGTATCTGCTGGATGTTTTGTTCCACCGCTCGGATTCGTAATCGACGAGTCTCAACCAATCAGCGTGCTAGAAACGTCTGAGGAAACTGAGAGAGACCGATTGCAGCAATGATCGGATAAACTCACATGAAGCGAAATGACACAAACATCGATACTACATCGGAGTCGTGAGCAAGATGGCGCGACACCTCATACGTTATACACTCGACACTCAGACGTTCTACACAGCACATGTGACTGACGAGCGATCACAAGTCTCATCAAGCGCATTGTTATTATTGCGCACCTCACACAATCGCATCATACAGCAAAACCAGAAACAACACATCAAACAAGCTACAAACAAACACCAAACCAATAAAGCAACTAGCAACATCAATTGCCAGATCGCATTCAACAGCAAACAGCGAACAACACAAAAACAAACCACAAATCGTAAAACAAACTAAACAACATACAACACAGCAACAACAGACAAAATGTTCATGTGCATGCCAGATCACTTTCCATTTCATAGTACTTTTCGACGCGATGGCACGAGCAGATAGCGACAAAGACCGATGCTAGTGCAAGTGTGGTGTTGAGGACCGACCTCAGATAGTTCGAGCAAATGTTGTCGAGCATGCTCATAAGCATGCAGTTGGGTGAACAAGGCTGAGCAATACATGCAGTGACGCACTCGCAGTCGTGCACTTGCTTGACACTTTCCATCTCACTGTGCAACGCATGTACGCCAACTGTAGTGCGACAGCAGCGAGCTCGCACACATTGCTGCGTCGGCTTATGCCCGCAAGCGCCGATGCCTCCTTCAAGTTCCCGCGCAGTCTACTCATGCACGTGCCGCCGTAGTGATGCCTGACAAAATATCGCAACAGGAGACATCGTCGTCACACGTTGGCCTAGGTCGCAAAGCAAATCTGTTCTTGTTCGAATGGCTGACAATATTGTGATCGCTTTACAGAGGGTGTCGTTTGCAACAGCGCATTTTTGGTACATCCAGCTGCCAATCAACTCGAACGATGTCATTCGTCAAACCACATCATTATCAGCAACAGACGCAGCAGCAACACACGCAAACGAGCAAGAGCTACACACGCACGATGGCGCGAGGCGGCTACTACGCAGTCGCAAACGGCCGCAGCGAAGGCGTCTACAGCACGTGGGGGGAGGCCGAGGCGCTCGTCAAGGGCTACAGTGGCGCCAAGTACAAAAAGTTTGCGACGATGCACGAAGCACAAGCGTTCGTGGCAGCAAACAGCACAGCGCAGTCCACGCCAGTTCCTGCACGCTCTGCTGCTGCCGCTACCACTACCAATAGAATCAACAACACCACAGCCATCAGCAGCAATGGCGACAACGACAGTCGATACGGTCACGCCAAAGAATACAACAACATGTCAGTAGCATCACGCAAGCACGCACGCAGCATGAACAGTCGCAGCAGTGACGATAACACGGTCGACTCGGTGGCTCCTCCTAGAAAGCGTGCGCACATCGCTAGCAGCTCGAATAATGCAGGCACCATCAATCCACCGACATTCTATGCTGTTGCAGAAGGCCACAACACGGGCGTCGTGTCGTCGTGGCCGCAAGTGATCGCGCTCACACAAGGCTATGTGCGGCCTGTGTTTCGCAAGTTTGCATCGCTAGCTGATGCCGAAGCGTTCTTGGCAGACTACACACGCGCTAGTAGCTGTCACGAGCCACGTAGCAGCGGTGCTGTTACTGCCACGACACCAGCGTCAGATACGGCTGCCGCTGGTTCTGCATCGCACGCTGCACTGGACTCGAGTAGCCACACTACAGATACATCGACAGCAGCAGTGTCGTTCGACACGACGACAGACGCACGCACGCCACTCTTGACGGAACAGGTTTACTACGCAGTCGCAAGTGGCCGCCGCACTGGCGTGTTCGATACGTGGCGCGACGCAAAGCAGCAGGTCGACGGCCTCTTTAGCGCACGGTACCGCAAGTTTACGAACCGTGCCGACGCCGAAGCGTTTGTAGAGCGCGCTGCTGAGAGCGCGAAACCACTTGCGAGCGATCCAGACCCACAGCACGACACGGACGCACTCGTTGCGTTCTGCGACGGCAGTGCGTTGCAGAACGGCCAGCGCAACTGCGCTGCTGGCTATGCGTGCGTGTTCCCCCATCGCCCCGAGTGGAACGTTGCGAAGCAGCTCGTTGAGCCACGCGCGACGAACAACCGTGCCGAGTACTTCGCAGCACTCGAAGCGCTCAAGCGTGCGAACATCGAGGACGCGACGCAGCGCGCGCCGCTGTTTGTGTTCTCGGACAGCATGTTGCTGATTCGGTCGATGACCGAGTGGGTCGCTACGTGGCAGCAGCGGCAGTGGCGCAAAGCCGACGGCG
>JAADWX010001035.1:0-11197 GCA_023336405.1 Globisporangium echinulatum | reverse complement strand
GGTGGTGGCGACTGTGTCGATGGCGATTACAATGACGACGACTGTCAGATGCGCAATCGCGTCCACGTGTGGCAGCGGCTGCTCGATGCTGCAGTCGCGATGATGGCGTTACACGAACAGCATGAAGTCCATGGTGCACTTTTCATGTAATTTTATGTTGTCTTTGATCATTCAATGTCGTGTGGTGTACACCATATCTTGTCGCGAAAGGTCGCAAAGTTGTGCCCAGTTGCATGAGCCATCAGTCTTTGTAAACCACAGGTAGTACCGATACATCGACCCTGCGCCAGGAAGATGGTGCGTCTGCAACGCGTGCTCCAACCGTGTTCAGGCCCACATGCATGCGAACGCTCATGCTAACCCTGCTGCTGCGCTGGTATTTCACACAAAGTCTGCGATGTCTGCGTCTGCGTTCGCGCGCTCTCGAGCTGCGCTGCGACGCAAGCCACGGCAGATCAAGAAGGTGCGCGTATGCATATGCGTATGTATATCTGTGTGAATACAGTGTGTGTGTGGTTGCCACTTGTATTGCACACACTTGCTCATACCGTGTATGAGACACCTACTCATGCACACACACACAATCCCCGCAAGGCGCTGGACGAAGAGGACATGGAGGAGATTAAGGAAGCGTTCCGGCTGTTTGACACGGACGGCAGCGGTGCGATCGACGTGCGGGAGCTCAAGGCCGCAATGCGCGCACTGGGCTTCCAGGTCAAGAAAGCCGAGATCCGGCAAATGATCGCCGACATTGACAAAGACGAGTCCGGCACGATCAACCAGGACGAGTTCATCGAGATGATGACTGGCAAGATGGTGCGTGCGTCTGATAGCAATGGTGTACGTATGCGCAATAGCGGCTCACCGTCGCGCTCGCTATACACGCATGTGCATGTATACACACATATGTATACTACGGTCAGAACGCTCGCGATCCGCGCGAGGAGGTCTTAAAGATCTTTCGTCTCTTTGACGACGACTGCACGGGCAAGATCTCGTTCCGGAACCTCAAGCGCGTGTGCGCCGAGCTCGGTGAGACGCTCACGGACGAAGAGATGCAGGAGATGATCGACGAAGCCGATCGCGACGGCGACGGCTTGATCAACGAAGATGAGTTCTTTCGCGTCATGAAGAAGCGGTCGGGCAATCCGCTCGACGACCTCGACAGCGACGACGACTAGTGTCTCAGCCGTCGACGTGAGCGTGCGTAGTGCGCGTCGCATCAGTCGGACGGCTATACAAAGGAGGCACATTACTACGAACGCATGTACGCCAGCAATTGCGAGTTGCTGTATACGCACGAGCAGCAGAGAGTTGGATGGCAAGTCGCGTTGGTTTATACACTGCTAGTGAGGGGCGCAACTGGCGATGCTGCTTTTGCTGCATGGAACCGCGCGAGTACAGACTCGACTGTCGACGCAGCCGTTCGCTGTGTGTCGTCACTGCCACCACTGCTGCTTGTTGTCTGCTGCAACCGTTTCTCGAGCCGTACGGACTGGAGGATCTCATTCACACTGCGCTTCACAACGCGCAGCTCGGGCAGCGCGTGCGGACGGATCGGCGCCGACGCACTCGTGCACTTTGAGTTTGACATACTCTGCGACGCTACGGCCGACTGATCGACGATGTTTGTGCGCACGCGGACGAACGCGCCAGTGGCCTGAACGTGCACGCCGAGGCGGCTGTTGACGCCATGGAGTGTCGTGTATGCGGCGTCGAGCTGCTCGATGCTGTCGTCGCTCGTCTCGTCCGCGCCGAGGAAGAGCTCTTCGAGTTGCTCACTCACGCTCAGCACTGGAGCTGCAAGCGCGACTGTGCAGTCATCGTGGCCTGCGACAGCAGGGATCGCGATGTCGCCTGCGCCTTTGGAGTGCTGTCGTCCCCACGCGTCGCGCGAGTACACACGAAGAGCGAGTACGGGTCGCGCGACGGCGAGCAGATCGCCGCAGTCGACGTCGAACTGCGTTGTGTCGTCTTTACCACGAGCAGTTCTGCCACTGCCCGGCGCACCAATCAGGTGACTGTTGATACCGTCGAGCCGACCAGTATAAGCGCTTCTGCTGCCGCTAGTGTTGCTTGCACTGCACAACTCGAGATCGAACTGAGCGTGCAGGTTGAAGACAGCGGTAGTGTCGCCGCTCGTAGTTCGC
This sequence comes from Globisporangium echinulatum, assembly GCA_023336405.1. Taxonomy (NCBI): domain Eukaryota; phylum Oomycota; class Peronosporomycetes; order Pythiales; family Pythiaceae; genus Globisporangium; species Globisporangium echinulatum. Next base: position 9,047 of record JAADWX010001035.1, on the reverse strand, counting down.
TGCACGTACGTCCGGCGCGAGCGAACGACTCGCACGTTCGACTGCTTTTGGTTCACTGGTGTGCGCAGTTGCCAGTAGAGCTGTTCGTGTGCGTGTCGCGGCGGGAGGCGTAGTTGAAGCTCGGCAACCACGGGCTCGCACGCTTGCAGGCCGCGCGCCGAGACGACGTTGGTGAACACGAGTCGCCGCTTCACGACGCCGCGACTGCGCATGTCGTCGTAGTAGAGCTTCTCAATCTGTGCTTGCACGCTACCACTGCTGTTGCCACGGCCTTCGCGTGCAAACGCATGTGCGACTCGCGCTTCATCCTGCTGGTGCTCGCGGAGCTGCAGTTCGCGCAGCAGCAATGCGTCCTGTGGCGCGGCGAGCGGCATGACGTCGTTCACATTATCGAGTGTGTACTCGAACAGCGCACCAGCGATCGCGATGGAGTGCGTCGAGAGCTTCGGACCGCCCTTCCTCGCGATTGTCTCGGCGTCCTCCTTGTCGACGTCGATCGGCACCGAGAAGCCAGGCGTGGCGCTCAACAGACCCGTGTCGGCGCAGTAGCGCAACGAGCAAAGCACGTGTGTATTGCTATCGTCGAGCGACGCGACGAGATGCATCCACCGGACTGACTCTTCGCGGTCACGCCGCTGCCACGCGCGCGCCATGTTGCGCTGCCACTGCGACGGCACGGCAGCAGCGAGGCCGTGTGTATGTGGCAAACGACGGTGCTGTGCGCCAGCGAGGTGCGTTGGTGTGCCGCTTCCAGCAGCAGTAGTCGTGGCGGAGCTCGTGAGCTCCTGCGACGCATAACCGATCGAGTTTATGAGTCGCTACGCGTGCGCCAGGTCTGAGCAAGTCTGGTGACGAGCTCGCATACAGCCGTCAATTAGCACGTACGTCTAGCGGCACGTAGTTGTCAACATCGATGTACGAGCAAAGCACGGACGAGCTGCTGGCGTCGTCTGACCTGTGAGGTGCCTATCGGCGCACCATTTAATCAAGTCGCCCGCCAGTTCGTCAGCTGCTTGGCAGTCAATGCGTGTCTGTCGTATATGAAGACGTCGCGTGCGAGCGCAGTGGGAAGCGATGCACGCACCTGTATCTTCGTGGCCGCAAGCTTCTTCTCTTGCCATCGGAAGCAGTAGTCCCATGTCGTGCCGACACTGCTTGCAGTCGTGTCTTCGCCTGCAGCACTCGCGATCTGTCACCGTACGCCAGCAAGGGGTGTGTTGTATGAGCGGCTAATGGAGTCTACAGCGTATCAACTGAGCAAAAATGGATGGATGATTGAGTTCGTTCGTCCTCTCACCTTGCGCAGCGTGACGTGTACGCGGAGGTTCTCGATCGGGTCGCGCGTGTGATAGAACTGCGTGAGCGGCATGGTGCCTTGCTGCGTGTAAGTGACAGCGTGCTGCAGTCGCGCTCTGAATGAGCACCGCAGCGACTGTTTCGTCGCGTCGATTGGCCAACGCGGCGCTTCGGGAGCTCGCACGCAATTGCTCATCGACCCCAGACACGCATACACTCAAGCGATGGAGCAATCGAGTCACAACGTTGCAAGCGGTACGCCACTGCGTCGTGCGCGAGTCTGTCTGATCACTCGTCTCGCAGTGTCCATTGAGCCCAGTGCGAACTCGTTGTGCAGCAAGCCCGATCTATATACACGACGAGCGCATCACGGTGCTTGAAGTCGAGTCCGACGCACAGCTGCTCACGTACGACACATGCTATCTGTTTGGTCGGCAGTCTGGACTGCGAGTACGTCTCCACTCACTCGACGCTTGTGGCTTCTCTCGATGTTGCGCGATGTGTGCATAACCAGCGTCTCGCATGCAGACGAAGCCGACGCCAACGTCGAAGAGGACTACGACGATGACTTGGTGGATGTCGAGGTGCTGTTGCTTGTGTGCTTGCCACTTGCACAAAGGTGACCACTCTTGACCGCTTCGACTCACACTGACCGCCGTGGCTGTCTGCAGCGAGTGACAAGCGACAAGCGCAGCGAGAGCGAGCGGCGACTGCGCGCCAAGCAGCAGAAGCTCCGGCGCTTCCGCGACCAGATCTGCTTGCGCATCAGTCAACGGCAGCAGCAGAGTCATCACGCAGCGCAGCAACAGGCGCAGATTCTCGTTCGTCGCGACGCACGCTGCGTGTGTGGACCTCTTGGCTCTGACAGGACTTGCCTCATGCTGACTTTTGTCTTGTTGCAACTGACTGACTCTCAGGACGCCAAGTTCGCTGCGGTACTCGAAGCGACGCGACCGACAGAGAAGCGACGATCAGCGAGTCCCACGCGCGAACGCAGTCTAGAGGCGCTCAGACAGCACACGCGCAAGCAGCTCCAGGTCCGATTGTCCGTTGAGCGTCGGTTTGTACGCTAGCGAGACAGCTGCTCACTCACTCTGTTCGCGTGCGCCGCAGGGCTGTGCGCTCGCGTCCCAGGTCGAAAAGGTTCGTTCATCGCTGCGCCACACACTCGTAGTCTGATGGCGCTCGTTGTCCTCATCTGCTGATAGATATCTCACGCTCGAGTTGCTCTAGGTGCTGCGCTTTGATGCACAGTCGCGCGAGCTGATGCTCGCGTCCGTGCGAGCTCCGTCCGAGCGCCTCAGTCGCGACGCAAAGGCAGTGACGGCAGCGGCTTCGAGCGCCTGGACGGGCGAGCGTGAGGACTGTGTAAGCACATCACGCAATGCGGTGCACGCGCTGCTGCCCAAGCAGGTATGTGACTGCCGAATTGGCTGTGTGTGTTGGCGCTACGGACAGAGTGCATTGGTCGATCAACTTGGCTCACGACACGCGGTCGCAACTGCAGCGCGTCGCTCTGTACGCTACTGCTCGGAAACGGTACATGGAGCGCGAGCGTGCCGAGATCAAGCGGTCTAGCAGCGCGAGCGCGACGCGCCAGACGCCACCAGTACGCGCAGCCGTAGCTGTGCAATCAACTCGTCGACCCCAGAAGCCTCACGCTGCGCAGCGCAGCACCGACCCGGCGCGTGTCGAGTCGAGACGCCAGTCGAGTGCTGGCGTGATAGTGTACGTGTAAACACTGCGCTATGATGTCCTATGACATACTGACGCTGCTGCGGTGCGGTGTCGATGCTCATCTAACATCAGGATCGACGCTACAGCGGGATGCGAAGTGCGTCTGCATCAGCAGGCTCCGCCGTCGGCGTCGACGCCGTGGAGGTGCGCCGAGCCCTGTTGTCATCGCTCTCTGTCGAGCGTACCCCATCAGGAGCTGATCGGATTGGCTGTTGCCAACACATGCACGTGCTGCTAGGAAGAAGAGCTCGCCGCTCAAAACAGCAGCGACGACGCCCAGCAGAGACGACGTCGCACGCGAGCGGTTCCTCAGCGCATTGGCGAGCGAGCTCGAGACGCCGCCGCTCTGCGCGTGCGCGCGCAACATGGCGGCGTCGCCGCACTACGAACGGCCGTGCGCCAACAACTGCGCGTTGTACAACGCACCGCAGAAGCGCGAACAGCTACTTGCAAATGTACTCAGGCAGCAGCAGCTCGCAGGCAGCAGCGGGCCACGCGCGCTTGTAGCAACAGCAAACTTGCCAGTAGCGAGCTAGTGCGTGTGAATGTGTGGCAGCTCGAGCCACAGCGACTCATAAACAAACGCAACGGGCAATGTTGTTGGCGTCGGCTCGTTACAAGCTCTCTCTCCTCACTCGCACACACTCTCGCACACACTCACAGTCACACGCGGCTGCTGCGTCTAGACGGTCATGGTCACCTCGCCGTCCATGTCCTGCACTTCGTCGGTCGCACTGAACGGCCAGAGGCCGCCCAAGACATTGCCCCACGGCGCGTCGCTCGCGCTCTGTTGTGCTGCCGCCGATGCTACTGAAGCATCATTTTCGAGCAGGTCGGTGTTTGCGTGCCGTGCCGTTCCCTGTAATTGAGTATGAGAGCGTAAGAGCGAGAGTGTGTCAATAGACTGCTGTACGCCATACACAGCACGAGTGCCACGTAGATCGGCAGACAGCACGCACAGGTGCAATCACGAGCTTGCGCATCTCGGTCTTGAGCTCCGCAAGCTGCTCCTGCTGTATCCGAATGTGCTCCTCGGCGTCGTCCAAGTCGCGTTGCAGCACCGCGTTCTCCTGGCGAATGGTGGAGTGTCATAGCATAGAGCCATCAAATTATAACGGTATCAACATATAGAGGTATCAATATATAGAGGGATCATATCACAGAGTTCACAGCTGTCTGTCAGTATGGCTCATGACAGGGAGCACCAGCAGCAGCAGTGAACGGCACGCGTGGATGAATATGGCCGTACCTCGCGCAGTTTGCGCACGTAGTCGAGCACGACGCGCTCGTCGCCGAGCTTCCGGATCTCCTGCGCCTCGACGACAAGCGACTCGATCGTGCGCCGCAGCTGCGCGATCAGCAAGTCCTTCTCCTCGAGCTGCAGCAGTAAGCGCGCGCTCGTTGCGTCGGTCTCGGCGCGCAACGACGGCCGTCGCGACGATCCGCTGACACCAGCAGCACTGCTCGACAACAATGTCGAGTCTGCAGCTACCGAGCCGCTCGACAGTGAAGGCGGTTGTGGGCGCTCGGCGTCCGCTGCTGCTGAATTGCTGACGTCGCTAAGCGGCGACACTGACTGCTGGTCATCGATAGCCAGCTCTGCCATCGCTGACGCTATCGGCGCTGTTGCAAAGAGCGCTATCACTTCAGGCGCCGTCGCGAGCGCTTGCGCTGTTTTGCCGCGGAACGCGCCGCAGTCGCCGACGACTGTGCGGTCGGCACTATAGCGCAGCAGTAGCCGCGTGCTTTCGACGTCGTTTGCGCGGCACGCGAGGTGCAGCGGCGTTGCACCCTCAGCGTTCGTGCGGTCCATCACGCGGTCGCGCTGCACGTCCGTGCGCTGCAGCAGCAGTGCGAGCACGTCGCGCGCCGCGCACGTCACGGCCCAGTGCACAAACGTGTTGCGCGCTGCGCCGTCAGTCGTTGCGACGTCGACGCCTGCACGGAGCATCTGCTGCACGCCAGTCACGCTGTTCGTTGCGACCTGCTGGATCGCAAACTGGTGGAACACAAACACGAGGTCACTCGCATGCAGGTGCTTGGCGAGCAGGTACGGCGTGTTTGTGCATCGGCGCTCGGGGTCATCACTGGGTTTGTCTTCTCCAGCGCTGCTACTACTACTGCTGTTGGTGGTGGTATCGCTACCGCCATTAGCCACAGCAGCAGAAGCAACAGCAGCGGGGAAGCTCTCGTGATCAGGGGGAAAGCCTGCAGCGAGCAGCACGCGCACGGCATCGGTCTTGCCGTTTGCGACTGCGACATGCAGCGGCGAGCGGCCAGTGGTGGGGTCGACGATGCGGCGCAGCTCAAGCTTCCCACTCGCATGATCTGCAAGCGCCCTGAGCACGTCGGAGCGGCCGTGCTCGGCTGCAAGGAAGAAGCCGTCCGAGGCCTCCGCGAGCGCCTCGGCGTCGGCATCCACGTGCGTCACGCTCGTGCTCATACTCGATTGTGATACTGTCCGTGTTTCAAAACGTGACACCTGCTCATGTCTCCTGAGTCGATAGTGCTAAAACCAAGGGAGTCATTTGTCATCGATATTATATTGGTTCTCAATAAAGCGAAACGACACCGCAGCACAAAGCACCAGAGCACGGCTGGTCAAGCAAAAACAAAATTTAGGCATTAACGATGGAACACCATGCATCAAACACCAAGCATCAACACTGCAACTCACAATTCGGTCCGCTTGACGTTCTTGGTTAGTCACATCCTTCCAAAATAGTATGAGATTACTAAGGATGTTTTGCTAATATCAATTTAATATGTAAAGAAACAACTGATTCGGAGGTATGAACAACGAACCGAACGAGCCCGCTACTAGGGTAGTTGATATCGATCTATGTGATAGTCGCATGCTGCGCAATTAACGTAGTTTGAGCACCGCTTGTTGACCTGGTCGTGGAGGTGGACGACGCGCTGCACATGCAGCAAACTCTGACTGGGTGCTCATGATAATCGTCGTGGATGACTTGGCATCACGACGGACCCAATCGACGTTGCCTCGCAAGTACACGAGATTGTGTTCGGCACGCGTGAATGCATGGTGTTGATTTTTACAGACTAACACGTGATGTGACGAAAATTTTAAAAGTGGCATTCACATTCGCACTTCGTGATGTTTAAAATGACTGGGCTTCCTATGGCCGTACAAAAATTTTCTGTCACATATAACAACAACAAGCATCTATAGATCAGCGGCAGCGGCATCATCATCACAATAGACCAGCGGCAGCGGTTTGTTGATCATGAAGGGCAATTGCACCAGGCCACGCTGAACTCGAAGCGCCATATGTTGAGCAGCGGTAGCAGGCCTTTGAGCACGATGTGCATTTGCGCCAGGCCGCGCTGGATGCAAAGAAGCACGTCACTGAGTATCTCTTGAAGTAGGGCTGACCTCACAAATACAAATTTACACCAAAAAAGGTAAAATACTTGTCAACAGCAATGAAGTAGTCAGTCGAATACCGTATATGATGTCAAGTAAAAGTCTATCTTGGGATGGATCGCGTTGTCAGCAATAAAGAAGTTCGCTGTGGTTTAAAGTACGATGGTGGCAGAAATGGCTGGAATAGTTCACCATCTACGATGTCAATAAGCGCATGGTCGGTAAGTATGTGTCGTTCTAGGTCGCATATCCTACGGTTGATTTTCTTCCTCTACGACATACCTCATCAGCGTCAATCAGCAGCTAGATAAATTTTCATGGACTTCTATTGGCCAAATAATTAATATACTAACAATGCAAAAACGCTACCTCAAGAGTACAACTGAGCAGGAAAAGGCACCACTCATGTCCACCGTCGACTTATAATTAATACGTGAACGAACATTTGCGAGCAGTATCACGGTCAAGGTCAAAGGACAGCACGCTTCGCGCAATCCAATCGAGATGGGCCAGCCGTAGCTCGGAGATTTGCAAATAAGTGGAATGTTGTGGATGGGCAACTATTTCTGCATCATTTGACTCGCAAGATAAAGACAAGTGCACTCGGACGCTGTGTGGTCCCCAGCATCACAATGACAAATAGGTCGATTTTAGTTATTTTCCTTGCATTGACCGGCCACACGTTATCAGGCGGCTTGTCGGACACGACACCCTCCACCGTCATTATCGGCAACACACCTATGACTTACCCGACGCTCGCACCGTGCTTATTCTCCGCGAGGTGCTGTAAATTCGTTTTCTTCCTAATATGGATCATAGAACCGTGTTTGAGTGGACTGGCGACCTTCTCTCAATGGTCCACATTCTTGCGTTAGAAATTACGATGCATACTCCTGTGTCGGGCTCATGTTAACTCTGATTCTGACAAATCCGCTGTATCATGACCATGATGCTGGTGCATTTGCATGAACGTGTCATGGCACAATTCCGACTGCGATGATGAAGAAATATTATTTACACAACTAAAAAACCCAACTATGCACTTACTCGTTATAACGTGCTCGAAAACGGCCGTCAGATGAATGACAAAACGTAGATTTGCTCTAGGTCGTGTCAAGCACCTTATCGTCATTTTATTGCTACAGCACTCATTCCAACATATTCTGCCATAAGCGTCCCACATCCAATTACTTAAATTAATAAACATACTGGGGAAACCAATTGATAGCTGTCACGTAGTGAATGCATTTTTTTCAGCTAACTAGTAATGTAACAGAATCAATTACATTAAGCCGACAAATGACTACATCATTGTATAAATTTTGACACATTAATATTCGACAACGTATACATATATGTATGTCTGCATATATGTTTCTATGAACAATTGAACTTTTGCGGTATGTCTAATGACCCCCGTTAGATTTATGCAACATTGGTGCAAATCTTATCCCTCTACATCTTTTGTTAAATCACCAACATACGTGCAATTTGAATAACCAACTTCGACGAGAAACATATCCCCGTACGACTCCCGTTTTTAACATCGGTGCAAATCATACCCCATTACGACTTTCGTCAGATCACCAACATCGTTGCAAATCGTATCCTTTCCACACATATGAACACAATTAATACCCCAAGTGAGGTATTCTATTATGGGTATACTGCTGATAATAATTGAATTACTGTTATTTTTTGGACAAGTTGGTCTATGCCACAGCAGCGTTCTGATAAGCGTCCGCGTAGCGGTCGAAGATCGAATGAGACTGAGACCAACCTAAAAGCACTGACCGCTCGCGTAGCGGGCCTGCTCGGCTAGTTTATTAGGTTATCGTCCATTTAGAAAGTATAATATAACTGCCATATGTGCGATGCGACACATAATTGTCGAGTGAGCATACAGCAGCAGCAACACATTGGATAACGATAACCTCAAGGTGGTGCCCCCGCCTGTGCGCGACGGCAGTAGCAGCTACCAGCGCACCGTGATGCTGATCAACCGTGTCCGCAACACGCGATCTCTCGGTGCTCGTGGAAAAGTGCTGCTCCTACCGCTGATCGCATAGCTTAACCATACAAGCAACACAAACGACAATAAGCGCAACATTGATGAGCCACACGCGATTATAACTAACAAATTAACCATTGCTGGATGCACCAAACGTTACGGCCACACAAAACTATGTCGAGCTAAATTTGTCATTTCTCGATTTTTTCATAATCACATATTGGTTCTCGGTTCGAGTTCTAAGACCTGCAAGATACAATTTTAAGGTATGTTGTTACAAATGGACACACGGACGGACAGTGCTTCAGCAGCACCTCGACAACGGGCGCCGTGATGTTCCGTGCAAACAGCACCAATCGACTCCAGCGCATTCAAGTCTGCGTCAGACTCGAGCTGTGCTTCTACTGCGGCTGCACAACCCAAGTGGCAGACACCGAACAACGAGTGCGAGGACAGTGGCACCACAGGCGCGACTGCAGCGTCGAGCAGTCGCTGCCACACTTGGACGCGAACGTGCATCTGGCTATTGTAAACGTCCGCATCAACATCCACTACGTCGTTACTGCAGCCACCGCCGTCCATGTCACCATTGATGTCCTCACAGGTGTCACCTCG
>JAADWX010001034.1:0-11216 GCA_023336405.1 Globisporangium echinulatum | reverse complement strand
TCAAGCGTCAGCGGCGAGCGCTTGTACGTCGCACCTACATCGAAAGCGAGGCAGCAGAAACAAAGTAGCATACATACACACTAACACACACTAATACATTCACACATATTACATGCATACGTGCAGCTCTGTGGTGCAGCGCCGCACAACAAGGTTTCGTCGTCTCCACGACACACCAAGTCTCCGCGACTGCACGTGCATGTGCCCAGAACAGCAATGCATTGTAAAATTGCGCTTTTGTTACCAATCTTACCGCGTCCACAATACTTCAGCTTGACCCTCTCAAAAGTGATATGCGGGCATTGTGATGGCTTCAAATCGATTTGAGAAACACTGAGCATATGTATGGACGCGTCTTAACGCACAATCTCACGATGTTAATTGTTTTCTCATGACCGAAACAACCACTTTAAATTCACATTTTTTATTTTTCCCAAGACTTGGCGGGCACTTTATATCGACCGATCAGCGTCACTTCGATTCATCAATTTTGCGACTTCAAAAGCTGTAAAGAAGTGGTTTCTGTATCATAAATCAGCGTCCACGACCTTGTATTTGTCACTAAGAGATGTTGGCTGCTAGTTCTCACCGTACTTTATCGACTACATACCGTAAATCAGCGAACCCTTCGCCCCCTTCTTTCACGATGCATTTCATAACGTTCGCTGCATTCCGCACTGCTCTGTCGCCATGGCCGACTCCGCTGACATCACCACGTCGCTCCCTTCGCCGCCCGCCATCGCGGCGACGAACAGCACTAGCGCAGCATCGTCGCCACCACCTACACCAGTCGTCGTTGCGCACGCTGCAAATGAAGTGCAGGAGCTCATCAAGTCGGAAGAGGAGATTCCGAAAGCTCGTCAGGTTCGATCACGTGTTGCGCTCAAGCGACGTGCAGTTGTGTGTGTACGTATCCATGTGCGTCGTAAGCACTCGACTGACTGACTCGCGTACGCACAGATCGTAAACATCAATGACGAAGGCACAAACTTTGAGCTCGACGAAGATGCACTGCGCGAGATCTTCCACAAGGTATGTACATATACTGCTGTTGCTGCTGTGTACATGCGCGCTGACTTGTCCATTGCCATGTCATCCCATCATCGCATCGATAGGTGCCGGAAGACATGAAGGTCGCGATCGTGTCGGTCGTTGGCGCGTTCCGTACCGGCAAGTCGTTTGTGCTCGACCTGTTTCTGCGCTACTTGCGCCACGCGACGCACGGCCGCGTGCTACCGGAAGGCGCCGACGCAGCTGAGGGGTCGGCGTGGAAAGACTGGGTGCGCGCCGGTGTCGAGGGCTCGGGCGAGAGCACGCTCGAAGGCAACTCGAACATGGAGCAGACGCACGGCGAGAAGGGCTTTTCGTGGCGTGCTGGCCGCAAGCGCAACACAACGGGCATCTGGATGTGGGAGACGCCGTTCATCCGCAAGAGCGACACGGGCGAAGACATTGCCGTGTTTCTCATCGATACGCAAGGCATGTTTGACTCGGAGACGTCGCAGATGTTGACAGCAAGCATCTTTGGGCTTAGTACGTTGCTGAGTTCGTATCAGATCTACAACGTCGACAAGCGCGTGCAGGAGGACAACCTCCAGCACCTCGCGCTGTTCACCGAGTATGGTCGGTACGTCCGCATGGCTGTTTGCATATGTATGTCTGTAAAATGATACGTTTGTTGGTATATGCATGTTTGTATATGTTTGCCATTGCATGTTTATCTATGTTGTCAGTATATTATATGTTGTGGCGACAGCGTATACAGCGACTGACACTGCTGCTATTGCTGACCTAATAGTATGGCGCTGTTTGGCCGCTCGGACGCACCGATGCCAGCAAAACTCGAGAAGTCGTTCTCGACTGCGTCGACGCGCAGTATCTCGAGCGTCAAGGACCACGACGAGCCCGACGCGGGCGCGACCGACAGCGAGAGCACGGACGAGAGCGACGACGGGCTGCCGCGGCCGTTCCAGCGCCTCGACTTTTTGGTGCGCGACTGGCAGGACTTTTCGCGCAAGCAGACGCTCCAGGAGAAGCGCGCCGACATGGTACAGTACATGAAAGAGCTCCTCGCGTCGCGCAAGCAAAGGGACCTCGCCGACACGCGCGAGCAGATCAGCTCGTGCTTTGAGCGCGTCGCGTGCTTCTTGCTGCCGCACCCGGGCCACGAAGTCACGGAGCGCGAGTACGACGGGTCGGTTGACGTTATTGACTCGCGGTTCCTCGAACTCCTGACGTCGTACCTCGACGACGTGTTTGACCCGAAGCACTTGACGCCCAAGAAGATCCATGGCGTGCCGGTGACGTCGCGCGAGTTGTATACGTACATCAAGATGTACGCGGCGCTGTTTCGTGAGGCGTCGATCTTCCCGGAAGCCAAGACGCTGCTCGAAGCAACGGCCGAAGCGAACAACGTCAACATGAAGGACAAAGCGCTGCTCAAGTACAAGCGCGCGATGGAGGCAGTCGCTGGCTCGAACTGCAAGTACGTGCCGGTCCAAGAGCTCGAAGCGCACCACCAGCTGTGCTTCCACGGCGCCGTCGCGATTTTTGACGCTGGCGCAAAGATGGGGCGCCACAGCCAGATCCTCAAGTTTCGCGCCGACGTGATCGACGAGATTGCTGCCGAGCACCAGCGGTTTGTCGAGCTCAATGCCGAGCGCGACCCGTACAAGTACCTCGAGTTCTACCTCGTGCCCGGCGCACTGGCGCTTGCGCTCCTTGTGTTCCGCATCACGCAGGACCTCTTTTGCTACGAGAACATTGGCTACGACATCCCGGTCTATGACTGCAAGTACGTTCAGTGCCGGAGTGTGAAGTTGTCCATGTGTGTATATGTTATGTTTGCATGTTGTAATCGTTGGAGTTTGTTGGTATATACAATGCCGATTTACTGACGTGGCATGTGTGAATGTACGTACCTGTGCGACCGAGTAGAAAAGTGAGTTCGACGCTGTCGAACCTCTACTGGGCGATCATTGTGTTTATGCTGCTGATCATGGCGTCGACTGGTCAAGTGATGTTCAAGCGCGTGCAGACGGTCATGACGATTGTCAAGACGGCCGTGCAGGCAGCGCAGGACAACGGCAAGACCAAGTCCGACTGAGCGTCAGCATGTGCATGCATGTGTGCGATGTGCGGAATATAGGACGGCGTCTTGACAGTCGCGACTCGGCAAAAGTGCAGCAGCGTTGTAGTAGCATGTTGGCGAGAGAGAGCGAGTCGGACGTGTATACATGTTTCACAACCGTTTGTATACGTTGTCATTGCATCTGGCTGCGCTGCATATATTCCGAGTTGTAAAGCAAATGCGTCAAGGTACATTCGATACACTCATGTCGTGTGTCTGGTGATTGTCGCCTTGCAACGCAGCAGACGAGTTTCATGCGGGTCTGCACGAGACGCATAGCGTCTTGACAGCATCATGCATGTTCGTCCTCGCGTCAGCAAACCTCGTCCAGCATTGACTGACAAGTCGGCACTCTCTTGCAACAATTTGTTGCAACAACAGCAAGATCGCACTTAAACGCGAACCTTGTATTCGACACATGCAGTCGCGTTCTCTATATAGATTATTAGTAGCCGCCACCTCACTGCTTCGCATTTGAACTCCCGCCAAGACGAGCACGTCTGCTGAAAGCGTGATTGTTGCTGTCGCGAGCACGACTACGACCTAGGCGACGCTCGAGCAGCACGACGCGCTTGCTTCGTTGCATCTCGTATACATACAGAGTCACGCGCACACAGACGCACGCACATAGGCGTTATCCACACTCACATCCCAGCAGTGCGACTGCGACGACAGCGATGGCTGCGCCGAGTATGACAACGCGGTCGTCGACGCCTGGACACCGGCGCAGCAGTAGCGCCGGCAACGTGAGCGCGTCGACAGCGTCTGAGCGCGCCACGCCCACACCAACGCCTGCAAATCGTTCGACTGCAGCAAACGCACCATCGACGACAGCTGCACCATCCGCGACGACGACGGGTCGCAAGGCACCGGCAACAAAGGCAAAAGCCGTCGCGAAGCGGCGCAACAGCCTGTCGGCCGGTGCGCTTGTGAACAAGAGCGCGCGTGTGCTCGTCGGTGTGATCGCAATGGTCGATGTGCGCGTCGGTCCGGACGGACAGATCAACTGCAGCGACGTCGTCGCCGACAAGATGATCGAGCTCGGCGCAGTGATCGTCAAGCGCTTCACGCCGCGCGTGACGCACATCGTGCTGAGCCAACTCACGGACGTGTGGAAAGATAAGATCGCGAAATGGCAGTCGCACATCAGCGTCGGCCTCGCGCGGCGCGTCGACGGCCGTCCGGACGTCTATATTGTGTCGCAGCTCTGGGTCAACGCGTGCTATGTGAGCAAGTCGCGCATGGCCGAGAAGCCGTTCTTCCCGGTCAGCAAAGCTGCGGCTGGCATCGACAGCGGCCACCTGCATCTAAACGGCGCGATGCGGCAGTTTCTACGCAACAACCCACCGCCACCGCCATCTGCAGCTGCGGTTGAGACTGCGACAACGCCACATGCGACACTGAGCCATAGTAGCAGCATCAGTAACAGCAATGTCCAGCGAACCAGTGCTAGTACGTCGACTGCGGCCTCTATTATCAACAGCAGCAGCAGCAGCGCAACACCGACTGCTACGACCACACCCATGAGCGCTGGAGCGACTGCGAGTGGCCGCAACGCAGCTGCAACAAATCGCCGTCGGACACTCGACGCGAAGAGCGTCAGTACTAGCAGTGAGGCTGCTCCGACTGCGACTGTATCAACTGCAACTACGTCAGCAGCAGCGCCGCCGCCACCCACGTCGCGCCGCGCAGCGATTCAGTTCCAGTTTGGCGCAGCTGCAGCACTTGCCGCTGCGACGCTCGGGTCACAGCAACAACAGCACGCGCTCAAGCTCAAGCGCAAGCGCCGCGCGCTGTCGATGGAGCCGATGGCGACCGATGCGATTGAGAAGCTACTGACGACGCCGCACAAGCACGCGACACCAGCAGCGACATCACATGCGTTGTCAACGCCCGTCGCTGCTGCTACTGCTGCTACGACTGGCACAGCAGCCAAGCCAATTGACTTGGACGCGATTGGCACGCCCGAGTCGGTCAAAGCGCCATCGCGCCGCCGGCCCATGTCGTCGGCGAAGCGGCGAAAAACCATGTCGGAGGTACCGAGCGCGACGCTGTCGATGCCTGTAGTGTCAGCTGCTAGTGCTGTTGCTGTTGCAGAGCCAGACCCCGATCCGCAGAAGAAGCTCTTTCAGGACGCACTACCGACCGACTGCGTCGCTGAGAGTCAGTCAGACGATGACGGCGATGACGGCAAAGACGAGGATGGCGCTGGGGTCGAGACCGAACCAGCGGCCCCAACAGACGACGCGTCGAGCGTCACGACCACGTGCCATGACGCCGACTCGACTGCTGCTGCAGCAACTGCTGTCGGTGCAACGAATCACGTGGACACGAGTGACACCAGTGACGCGGCTGCAAGCACATCAGTCGAGTCGTCGGCCGCGAGTGTGGCCGGGCGTGTCGGTGCTGTCAGTACAGTCGCTGGTGCTCCAGACACTAGCGCAACACCAACGATGGCGTCAGTCGCGCCACAGACGTTCAGCGTCGGTGTCGCGAGTTCTTTGACGACGCGGCCAGTGCGCGCGACTCGAGCAGCTGGCAAGCGACCAGCAGGATCGTCAGCGTCAGTGACAGGATTGACAGCATCGACTGGGGCGCCGACGGGTATCTGGACGTGCGTGCTATGCGGCGGCCGCAACACGCGCGCGCGGCGTCTGTGCCAGAACTGCCGCGCACCCAAGTCTCGCGCTGCAGCACCAGTACCATCAACAGTGCCAGTACCAGTTACAAGTGCGACAACAATCAGCGCACGACCTACGAGGCGGTTGCTCGTCGCGCCAGAGCCGCCACCGCTGCCACCGACGCCTGTGCGTCGCCCTGCAACGACAACGACCCTCTCGAGTCCTAAAGCGACAACAGACTCGGCAGTCCTCACGCGGCGTATCCTCACGACGCCCAAGACGATCACGAAGCTGAGCGCAGGCGCCGCCAAGCGGCAGCGCGCAGCTGCTGCAGCAGCCGGAACGACGAAACCGCCCGCGAGCAGCGCGGCTGCGAGGAAGCTGCCGCTCACGGCCGCATTGCTCCAGACCCCGTTGCGACCGAGCGCTGCCGTCGCGTCATCATCATCGATGTTGACGCCTGCGCGGTCGCTGTCGGTGCTCGAGATGACGCCAGTGCGCGTGACTGAGCGCGTCGATGCCAAGCGGTCGCTCGTGGCACCGAGCAGCCCCAGTAGCCGCCATCGTGCTGGCGCAGACCAGCTCGAGCGCTTCGTGACACCGCAGCGCGTGTCGACAGCGTCGAGTCGACGGTCGACACTCAGTGCTGAGAACACGCCGACCAAAACGCCGCGTCGTAGTGGAGTAACGACATCGACAGCACCGTCAGCAACGACAACACCGTCAGCGTTGAGGCGGCGGCAGCGACTCGTCATTGGCATCACCGGCGTCGACCTCGAGACGCGCGGCGTGATCGAGTGCGCGGTCCATGCAATCGACGCGAGCATGGTCGCGGTCCCAAGCCACCGCAAGACGCGGATCGTCAAGAGCGTTGACTACTCGGCGGCCGTGACACACCTCGTTGTTGGCGACGACGCGAAGCGGACGATCAAAGTGCTGTTTGCGATCGCGCGCGGCGCGTGGATCGTGTCTGAGGCCTGGATCTTTGCGTCGCTCGAGCGCGAGATGTGGCTCCCGGAAACCGACTTTGAGCTTTCGCAGTTTGCGAACCGACTCTCAAGGCAGCACGTCGACGCGCGACAGATCTTTCGATCGCTCAAGTTCTTTGTCGGCGCGAACGTCGAGCCGTCGCGCGAAGTGCTGCAGAGTCTGCTCCAGTGCGCCGGTGGCGAGGTGCGTCCGTGCTTTACTTATGGGGAGTAGAATACGTATAACGTATGCATATTGGACACGCATTTACTGCATGACGGACTAACGGATTCGGACTCTCTGACTCGGACAGATCTGCAACCAGATCTCGGTCGCCGACATGTGCGTCTGCGGCGATGGTTCGCTGTTCCGGCGCGCGCAGCGCACAGGTGTACGTGTCGTCACAGCCAAGGTGCGGCATGACATCGTGACGCTGGTTGTTGATTGGCCCTTTGTAGTCCGCAACGGCGTTGACTCACCCTGTGTCCTCTATCTGTCTGTCTATCAGTGGGTGTTTGACAGCATCGGGTCGATGCGTCTCGTGGACGACGACAAGTACAGAGCCGACGCGCACGCGACAGACACGCAGCCAACGACTGACGGCGGCGCGTGAATGGGCGAGCGTAATGGTCGGTCGCGTGCAGTTGACGGCAGTCGAGTAAGTCATCCTACTTGCTCACTTAATCTACCGACCAAACAGACACCTCAGAGCCTCAGAACTTCATAACCAAACATTGCAATGGAAGGAAATATGTTACAAGTGACTGATGCTAACGAGGCATCTCGAGGCGCCAGCACTATCCTCGTGCTGGACCAGCAGTCCGACACTGCGCTGATACATGTGCAATACACTAGGACGTCACGCGATCGGACGACGACGAGAGCGTTCGCAGCCGCCGAAATGGCTCGAGCGCCCACTCGGTCGCCGTGCGCCATGCGTCCGCTGCAACGTCGTACAGCACGCTCGTCGCTCCATTGTCAGCTTCAGCGTCGTCGGCAAAAAGCGGCTCGCGCAGCTGCGTGCGCGGGACTTTTTGGCCAAAGCGCTGCGAGTTGTCGTGGACCCACCAGAGCACCGAGTACGTCGCGTCGGCGTTGCACTGCATGACCATGCCGGGGTACCACAGGCCGCCGCTCGAGATGATCTCGACTGGGTCGCCGCGCTCAAATGCCAATGGCGTTGTCATCAACTCGAGCGCTGCAGCCAGTGGCTCGGGCTCGACTTGCACGTCGTCAACGTCTTTGGTCTTGCTGGTCGTTGTTGCTTCCAACTTGTCTGCGCTACTGCCGGTCGTCGCGACCTCGCACTCGGTCGCTACACCACTGATACTGCTGACCTCCGGCTCGACCAAATCGCCACAAACTGACGCCGGTGGCGACATGGCGGCGTACTGCTCGTCGATCGCCGCCAAGTGCGCGTTCACGTTGTCGAACGCCTCGGCGAGGATCTGCCGCATCGGACTGCCGGCAAACGGTGCCCTGTCGAGACCACGCTCAGCAAACGCATACGCACGCTGGAAGCGCTTGAGCAGGCCGTCGATCGCGTAGTAGCGCGGGTCGAGCGACTGCGCCGTGCGGCACAGTGGGCATGAGTGGAACCGGCATTCGGCGGCTTTTGAGAGACACGACCAGCAGAACGCGTGGCCGCACGCGAGCGAGATCGGCGTCTTGACGTCGGCACTCAGACAGATCGGACACGCGACTGCAGTTGTGTCGATGCGAAAGTTCCCGTCCGGCAGCACGCAGAGCATGATGCGGTCCGTGAGCGCACTCGTGTCGGCGCTCACGCGGTCGAGCGCTGCTGCATCGTAGAACGGCTGCGTCTTGAGCGCGTCGAGCACGACTGGCCGAACGCGCGTGCCGAGCAGCTTGTCGCACTTTTTCGCGATCTTGACGAGCGCGAGGCTGTTGAGCACAACGAAGCGCCGCAACGCGTCGACGCGCTGCGAGAGCTCGATCGCGTCGAGCAGCAGCGTTCGCGCTTTGGCGGGCGAGAGCACCCAGCGACTGCCGAGCGCACTGCGCAGTGCGTTGAGCTCATCGACGCCAAGCTGAGTCAGAATGCGCGCGTGTGCAGCGTTGATCTTGACCATCTCGTGATCGAGCAGTGCGAGAAACGTCTGCGATACCGTGTCGTCATTGCTTGTGGCAGCGACCGAGTGATTTGAGTCGCGTCGAGGCTGCTGCTGCTGCTGTTGCTCGGCTTGCAATTGCCGGATGTCGCGCTTGAGCTGCTTGTAGTCGACGTAGCTGCTTGCCCACTCCTTGGTCGCGAGCCCACGCATGCGCTTGCCAAACTTCATTGTCGATTTCGAGTGTGTGAGTGCGCGCTCTCTCTCTTGGGCTCTACTTCGTCTCTCTTGGTCTCTCTCGCTTAATCACTTGTTGCTTGTCGAGCGTTTGTGAATCTGATGCTGCGAAGCGCACGCGCGCGAGAGTATCGACCGTCGATGCTTTGAGAGCGTACGTGTAGCTAACTAGCGAAGAAGATAATGCAGAGTGCGGCTTCCTGATTCGACTTGCCTGTTACCGACCAGCTTCTCGCAAGAAATGACACAGTGAGACAGCTGAATGCATCAAAATGAAGCACCGAATCTTGAGATTCAATGTCCTCCTGTGAACGACACCTGCAATACTTTATACCTATTTTAGGTATTGTAGACGCGGCGTGCTGCTCAATACATTTTCAAATGAAAAAGGGCCGTTTACACTAAAATCAAGTATAAACCTCTAACATTTTAAGGGCCGCGAAGTGTCTTGAATTTGTATCAAAACGGCGTGCATACAAATTCCTAGATAAACGTTGACTATACAATACCGTATAATAACGTCACGTAAATATTAGCACGTATGAAACAATACACGGATGGTACACTGTACCGTCGTGGTCATGACTGCGCCTTTTGGCAAAGTGTTGAAGGAAACTTGACGCGACCGAGTGCAGGCGTGCACGTTGCAGGTGTTGGAAGTCTCGCGCGCGTGCGTGTATACTGTATGCACAGCTACTCGTGTCGCTCATGGCGTCTGTGCGCGATGACGCTCGAGGCGCGAGCCACGTCGACGCCACCGATACCGACAACAGCTCGGACGCCAACGACACGCAGCTGCCAGCAACAGCGACGAATGCGCACATCAAGGCCGAGATCCGCTCGGCCGAAGTGAGGCTCGAGCACGTTGCACAGGTGTGCATGTGTGTGCTTTCTCACACACATCCATACTCAGTGCGCTATGCGTCTGTGCCAACTCGGCTGCGATCACTGGGGTCGGTACTGAGAGTACTACACTCTTGTCTGTCCAACAGCACTTCTCGATCGAGTGGAAGAAGTTCCTCGCGTACGCCATGACGGTCAAGCAGTCAGCTGCTGCTGTTGATACAGCAAATGACAGCTCGTCGAGTTCCAGTGGCACTGCGAACTACAGCGAGCTCGAGCACTTGCTGCTGCAGTCGCACAGCGGACTCGTGATGTTGCGCGAGATGCAGCACCGACGTGCAGCCAAGTGGCGCACGATCCATGAACGCGACGGCTACGACCACGAGCCCGAAGCAACGCCATCGATACCACCGAGCACTGTTAGTGCTGATAGTGACACGTCTGCAACCTCTGCAATGATGGCAACAGCAGCGCTGCCGAGCCAGCACGTACACGACGACAGCGCAACGCACTGCTCCGTACCAGCGCGACTCGTTGATCATTACCGCGAACGTGCGCGCGTGAGTCGTCTCTTTCTTGCGCGCAAGCGACTGCGAATCGACAGCGAGGCACAACCGAAGACGCGAACGCAGACACAGCAGCAGCAGCAGCGTGCCGCGACTGAGATGCTCGCACACGCGACGCAGAGTCAACACCGACTGGCCCACGCAGTCGCAGTCACTGCTGGCGAGCCGTCAAGTAGCTGCACTGATATCAGCACCAGCGCTGTTGGCACATCGACCACTTGCACCTCAGTGCTTTACGCCGTACAGCCCGAGGACGCCGACGCGCTGCTGCGGTTCACGCACGCAAAGCTGCGCGCAGCACTGCCACTCGAGCGCTTGTTCACGCGCATGCGGTGGTTGTGCACGAGCCACCGACTGCACGTGCGTCGGCGCATGCTCACGCTCATGCACCAGCAGCAACTCACGAACGCGCCTGTGAGCGACAAGGTTCGGAACCTGAACGCCGCGACGGCAGCGAATGCATCCGCTGCTGCAGGACATGTGCACTGCCCGCTCTTGGTGCTCTCGCCACTACAGCTCGAAGCGAAGCTCACGCGCCTCGTGCAGTGCCACCTCGCGGCGCCGTTGCCGCGTGTGAGCAGTCGAGTCGGCAGCAGTGATAGCAGCAGCGGTAGTGGCAACCGCAAAATCGGCGATATCGATGTCGTTGCGCTCCAGGTGCAGGTCGAGCAGCTCTTTGAGCAGTCGATGAAGCGGACGGCGATCCGCGCAGACACGCAGCCGGACGACGAAGCCAGTGCGAGTGACAACAACGATGCAGATGGCGGCATCAACGCTG
>JAADWX010001033.1:0-11220 GCA_023336405.1 Globisporangium echinulatum | reverse complement strand
TTGTCGTCGTTCATATAGAGAGAAAATGACAGCTGTGCGTGTGTCGATTGGAACACGAGCTAGTGCTGCTGCTACTGTTGTCGTCATTGGTTGCTGCTTCTAGCTGATCGATGCATGACGCTGTGCGACTAGCGCGCATTCGCATCGCGACGTCGCTGTCGGTGCTGGCGCCTGTCGACGTTGCAGGCTCTTGGAGGCTTGTGCGACGCAAGGAAAATAGTAAGTGAGGTGTATATTCGCGCGAGTGCTCATTCGAGTGCGAGTGGGGACTCAAGTGTGGATGCGAATGTAGACTCGACAATGAAGGTCCTTCAACCAACGAGCTCGAGCTGGTATGGCAACACACGCACACACTCTTTACTCTGGCTCGTCTCTCCCTGCACCAGTGTCACATTTGTTGCATGTCCAAGGCCATTGACGACGACACGACAAACGCAACGATGTACAAGCCACCAACTACGCAGTAGGCAAAAGCCGTCGCTATACTTACTTTCACACTGCGAGGGCGAGCAAACGCACGCATGCACAGACTGCGCAACAAACGGCCGCAAATGGGGAGCGATCCTACCAACATGCACACGCCGCTTGCTTTTGCTGCTGCGCGCGCTTGGCTGTAGAGAGCGACAGTGAGAGCAGGTGCAAGACGGCACACACGCGCTACTTCGCACGCTGGCCGTCTGCATACGAGTGGATACACTCTGTCCACTATGTGTGACACCTGCGCACGCGCTTAGATGTCGGTCGTGACGGGTGCAGGCGGCGGCACTGCGTCAGAAGCCGACGCATCAGCATCAGGCGCAACTGGCTCGGGCTCGGACGACACGTCAGCTACGGCCTCGCTCGACGTCGTGAGCGGCTCGGGCGCCGGCAGCGCCTCGTCCGGGAACATCTTGTGGATCAGCTCGACGGACGCGAGCACGTGGCCGCGCACGACCGACGTCGCGTCGTCAGCGTCGCCGTTGAAGAGCACGGGCACCCAGCGCGGCACGGGCAAGTGCTTGCGCTCGTTCTGCTTGAGCTGCTTGGCCGTGTTCACGGCTGCAGCGCCTGCGACGTCGTCCGGCGACAGACTCAGCGCGGCCGTGCCGATGTACGCGCGCGCGTTCTCCTGGCTCGTGATGTGCACGAGCGCGAGCGGCGCGACCGGCAGGTGCGGCAAGTGCACGTCAAAGCAGACCGTCTCGTTCCACACGGGCGAACGCGTCAGCGTAGCGTCCTTGGCGCTGCTGGCCGTGACGACGTTCTTCGTCTCCTCCCAGCACTGCACGGCAACGCGCGGCGTAAAGTCCGCGGCGCCGTCGGCGGCGACAAGGTCCCGCGCCGCGTGGAGCCGCACGCGCACCTGGTACGGCATGCGCCGATTCACCTGGTCGATCATCGTCTTCTGGTCCCACACGGTCGCGTTCGAGGCCTCGGCCGTGCCAAAGCCGAGGCGCACGAGCACGCTGCCAGCAAAGCTCTCGCGGCCGTCGACGGCCGCGATCGCCGGGTCCGCGACGAGCGGGACCCATGCCACGGGCGCCTCGAACGCCTGCGCGAGCAAGTTGGCAGCTACGAACCGCTGGTAACACACGGCGCGGCGCGCCTCGCCCTCGCCCGTGCACAGGTATAAAAACACGTCGGGCACCTGCGTCACGTCGGCCGGGAACAGCATCTTGTCGCTCTCCTCGGTCTCGTTCCACTCGACGGCGCCGTTCACGGCCTTCTTGCGGCACGACGCGAGCTCGCGCACGCCGCACGCAACGACGACCGAGTACGTCGCGGTCGGCTGCGCGAGCCCTACAGCGCTCACAAAGTGCGCACGCAGGCGGTACACGAGCGTCGGCGGGTAGAGCTCGCGCGGCAGCTTGCGCGCCATGCGCTTCTGCGCCTTGGCCTCGTACGCGTCCGACGACTTGGCGCGCAGCTTGAGCGTCACGAGCAGCCGCCCGCGGTACGTCGACGCACGCGCGGGCGTCGTGTTCATGCGCGTCGACGCCGCGCTGTTGTTGCTGCAGCCGCGCACGGGTGCGCCGTACAGGTTGATCCAGAACGGCTGACCGTCGCGGTGCGCTGCGAGCGCCGTGGCGTCCGGGACCTCGAACTGGCTCACGATCTCGTCGCCGCCAATCGGGTCCCAGTCCTTGACGCTGAACACCGCGGCGACTGGCGCCATGGCTGCGACCGGCGTGACAATGCCAAAACTGTCGGTGTCACTGTCAGCGTCAGGATCGCGGTTTTCGGGCAGCAGCAGCATGATGCTCTCGTGGAACACGGGGCTGAGCTGGTCGCGACGGCCCTGCTTCGTGTGCACGCGCGTGCGCACAACGCTGTCAGACGCTGCACCCGTAAGCGACCCGCTCACGTACGCGTCGATGCCGCCGCCACTGTGTTTGCGGCTCTCGCCCTTGTCAAACAGCAGCGAGTCGAGCGGCGCGAGCTCCTCGGCGCGGTGGATCGTCGCAACGAGAAACTGGAGCCACTTTGCACCAGGCGCGAGTGGCGGCCGCACGGCGTCGGTTGCGTCAACGTCCTCGTCGTCGCTCTCGTCGTCAATGACCTCGTCGTCGTCGTCTTCAATGACCTCGTCGTCATCGTCCCCCGTCGTGGGCGCAGCGTCGGGCGCCACGACGCGCATCGACTGCGCGAGCTGCTGCAGCAGCGACCGCGCTTTCTTCTTCTTGAGCGAGCTCGACGTGATGCTCTCGGCGTTCGCGTCGTAGATCCAGTGCAGCCGCAGGTGGAGCGTGCCGCGATCCTTGTCCGCGCGCAGGCGCTTGTTGAGCAGCGGTACGGCCGCGTGCGTCTCGACCTCAGGCTTGAGCACATCCGCGAGCACGAGCTGCGCGCGGCCGAGAAAGTCGTTGATTGTGTGGTCTTCGTCCTCCACGAGCAACTCGAGCGTGTTGTGCGCGTCCGTGAGCAGGAACGCAAACTTCTCGTCCCAGTGCGGCTTGAGCGTCTTCGCGACCGTCGCGGTCTGGTGGCGCTGGCCCACGACCGAGAGCTTCACGAACGGGTCGCTTGTCGCGCTTCGGTCCATTGCAAGCAGGTCCTTGCCCGACTCGATCGTGACGTACAGCAGGTTCGGCTTCCCGGCCTCGAACTGCACGCCGCCGCGCGGTGCCTTCTTTGTCTTGGTCGCTGCAAGCGGCACCTTGGAGAACGTCAGGTGCAGCTCGCCGCGCGCGTCCTTGTTCATGAGCCCTGGTACCTTCATGACCTTGTACCACGTGTCGAGCTGTGCAGACGTACAGTTGCAGGGGCGAGTGGGATGGATTGACGAAGCGACGTGTGAGCATTAAACTCATTTATCCTCACAGCGAGTCAGCTTGTTACATGCATAGACATTGAGAAAGGACGCACTGGCAGTGGCTCGCTGTTGATGAGGTCGAGCGGGATGTCGACGACGCCGAGGATGTCGTCCTTTTTGAGCCCGTCAAAGTCGTAGAGCATGAAGCGCAGCGTCGTGCCGAGACGCAAATCAAACGTCTGCGAGCCGATCGTGAACGTCTCGTTCCACTTTGGCGAGAGCGTCTTCTTAGCGATCTTGGTCTTGCTGATGCCTGCCGGAATGATGACTTCACCACGCGCATCGAGCACCTCGATCGCCACGAACGGGTCGCTGTAGCCGTTGATGTCCTCGGCGAGCAGGTCACGCGCCTCGATCACATTCACCACGAGCTGCTGCAGCATCGTGTCTCGTTCGTTCCGTCCGTCGATCGGGGGTGAGAAAGGAAGGGAAGATAAGGGGGTGGCAACGGCGGCAGCAGCTAGCGGCGTGCAACGTCGAGAGCAGGCGGCGGCCGGAGCGAATGCGGAAATGAGTCGGAGGGAGAGCGCTGCTTGCAGCTCGCAACGCGCTCAGGCTCAAAGATGATTTATCGACTCTTTCATTTGTGTTTGACTAGTCAAGTGGAATTACAATTGTACACATGATGCCCGATATAGAGAGGCCCTCTGTATAATACGATCTGGGATGTCAGTACAAATCTGCAAAACAAAGAGGGAATGTACCCACGACACAGTTTGGCATGTCTCGAAATGCTACAATTATATGAACCGACTCTTCTACTTGCGTATGAATGATCAAGTGGAATACAGTTGTGGACAGCAACTGTTTGCCATGCATTTCAAAATTCGACACTTGAAGTAACCATCATTCCGATTCTGCAATTAACACGCTGTCGACAGCGTCACTCGTTCACTCAGGATGTAACGGACAGACAGACGTCAACGACCAGCTTGAGCATCAAGTTCACGCAAAGGTGTCACACCAGCAGCGGACGACTGCGCAACATCGTGAGAGGTTCCCTTCTTCTTGGTCGAACGACAGCAGCATGTGCGGATGTACTTGGTGTTCGCTCGCTCATATCGAGCAAGATGCATCGTACCTTCCACGTCAAAGCGAGTTTAGCCAAAAATGCTTGTGCACAACCCAGAACGCCTCTCTGTGCGTGTATGCTAGAGTTAACCTGCTTTTTGCGAGCGACGCCAGGAGGTCGATAACGTTGCAACTGATCAGCATCCCACATCTACTCTCCATCGGATCAGTTCAGCACGAGCGTGAACGAGCAACAAACAGGTCTGTATGCGTGTATATGATGGGAGTCGTACTATGCGCTGCTAACAGTGGTGGCGTCATACGCATGCAAGAGGGAGCAGTAACACCGTCCGTCTGTCCGAGTGTCCGCGTGGCGTGGACACGTCGTCAGCGGGAGCGGTGGTGGGTAGTGTGTTAGTAAGTAGGTGCTAACTAATCCAGTTCGTCGATGCTACAGCACTGGATGCGCGCGTCGAGCTCACCAGCAACCGGCTCGCGCGCCACGTGCACGTACTGACCCGACGCGTGGTCGAACGCGAGGGTCGTCTGGAGCGTTGACGCTGGTTTGCGGCCGCTCCCGGGCGTGCGAGTGCGCGCAACGGCAGCCTTGAACGACGCGTACGCGACACTCGGGTCCTCGTGCAGCGGGTCAAATAGCTCCGACACGCGGCGCTGCGCCGGGCTCGACGTGGGCGATGGCGTCCACGTGCGCTGGTGCTGGAACGTCGTCGCTGTGCCGCCCCGTGGCTGTGGGAAATGGTAGCTCGCTGGGTCGTACGGCGTCGGCGGTGGCGGTCGGCGCTTGAGCGCAGCAGGCGTCGCGAGCTTGCGGTGCGTGCGGCCATCGCGCGTCTTCTTTGTAGCGCACGACCCGAGTCGCGCCGAGAGTCGATCGAGCTCCTCTTTGTTCCACACCACGCCGACGCTGCCGCGCTGGCACTCGCTCACAATGTGCGCAGCTTGCGCGAGGTCAACGGCCGCCGCGTCCGGTTTGCTCGGCCACCGCACATCGCCCGTGAGTTGCGACCAGTGCTCGCTCGGCGACGAACTTGCCGAGCTGCTTGTGCTCGCTTCAATGTCTTGTCGCCACTGCTGCGGCGGCGCGTCGTCGTACTCGCTGTCCTTGGACGACAGCACGGGAATGTCGTCGTCGTCGTCGTCGTCGTTCATATCGATGTGCTCGTCAAAGCT
Source organism: Globisporangium echinulatum (assembly GCA_023336405.1). Classification (NCBI taxonomy): domain Eukaryota; phylum Oomycota; class Peronosporomycetes; order Pythiales; family Pythiaceae; genus Globisporangium; species Globisporangium echinulatum. The sequence continues at coordinate 5,726 of JAADWX010001033.1, read as the reverse complement.
GCTGCGTCGCCCACTCGCGTGGTGCACGACGCGATCAACGCACTCGCGACAGAATTGCGCGCGCTCGGGCCGCCGCGTGCGTACGTTGAGGCGAAACACGACGCGTTTCTGACGGCACTTGCTGCACACTCGGCGGCGGCAGCCGGCACAGACCTTGTGTTGTGCAGCAGCAAGGAGACTGAACGTTGGCGTTGCGAGACACAGACTGCACTGCTTGCTAGTCGCCGCAGCTTTACGGTCTGCGGCGTTTGCAGCTGCGAGCGCTGAGAACGCCTTGGCGTGTGCGCACTCGAGCGCGTTGCCGACGCTCAGGAACTTGTCGGCCGCAACGAACTCGGACACGGCGTGTGGCACGCTGCCGCCAGCGTCAAAGTCACCGACCATGAAGCAGCCGATCCAGTCGGCGCTCACACGGCGGTACAGATAGCACAGCGACATGCGCGCGCGCGTGAGTCCGCGGTCCGTGGGCCACTCGGGCAGCTCAATTGACTGGACGACGTGGTACGCAAAGTGGTTGCCTCGCGCGTCGACGATGCGGCCCATGCGCTCAAACGTGAGGCAGTCGCGGTCGTGAATGAGTTGCCCACCAGGCACTTTGACGGCAAACCACTTGATGCCCGAGAACACGACCGGTGCGTCTAGTGCGTTCGCCTCGAACACGTGCACGACCGCGCCATCGAGGAACCGGTCGTTCAAGATTGACTTGGCCACACGCAGGCTCTCGGTCGAGTCGCAGTAGACGCCGTTGAGGATGTCGTCGAGCGTGCCAGGCACGAGACCGCTGCACATCAGGAGACTCGACTTGGACGACGATGGTGACGGCTGTGGTCGCCCCGACGAGGTCGCAGTGCTGCTGTCGCTAACGCTGTCGTGGCTGCTGCTGTTGGTGCAACTCGCAGTAGTGACTACAGTGTACTCGCTGCTCGTGACGGGCGTTGGCAGTCCGTGCGGGTGCTGCTGCTGCACCGCACTGTGGATGCGGTCCTTGTAGACTGAGAGTGCGTCGCGGTGGCGAACGGGCTTCCATCGATATAGCGTCTCAGCGTGGTGGAACGCGTCGTGGTGCTCGAGCGCGCGCTGAATAAGGTCGTCGCAGATGTTCTCGTACCGCGCACGGCGCGCAGCGCTGAACTTGATCGGCAACACGCCACTCTGCGCCATGGCTCGCTGATTCGATTGTGAGCGCGTGTGTGCGAGTGTCCCTTGTGCGCGACGATGCGGCGACAGCGAGTCACCTTGCACTTGCGCGTCTGACGACCACCACTACGACTGAACAAGATCAGGCCGGGAGCGAGCTGGGCGGAATGCGGCGATGGGGTACCGAGTGAGCGTTCGCGCTGACCTGCGTGTATGTGTATGTGTATGTGCTGTTGCCGCAGCTCGATCTGTACTGATGCTGCTGGCGTAAGCGGCGTGTGAGTCGCGCTGCGAGATGTCGAGTGGCGCGCCGTGCAAGCTCGTGACTTCGTCGAGCCACCGCACTGTGGGTTTCCCACGTGCGGGCAACACGTCCCACCGTCATCGCTGGTCGCCCGCGAGTTGGTTTTGTCTGTCAGTGACGCCGCCGCACATCCAGCAGTCCACCATCACACGAGTCAGCGCCTAAGCCGAAGCGGATGGCATCGCGCGCTGTTGCTCAGACGACGACAGCTGCAACACACTGCATGAGCTGCGCGAAGAGTCGTGATGACGCCTTGCGCGATGCGGAATTTCGTGACGTTGCGGTTGTTGGTTGGTCGACTCTTGACGAGAAAGACAAGATTGGCAAAATAGTGGACGGCCAATGCGACGCTGGGCGACGCGCATTGGCGCTTGGGTGATGCTAAATGCGCTGTAACAAATGACTGAAAAGAGCAATGAGAGTGAATCGCAGCTGTCGTTGTCGTACATGTTGACAGTGTTGCGATCGATAGCGAAGGGACTGCAATCGAGATCAATGTTTGCAAGCAGCACAAACATTCGAAGACGCTATGAAGATGATTGACCTGAGGGCTTGCTTGACAGCAGTCAGCAGGGTGGATGAAAGAGTGACATTCAGCTGCTGAGTAAAGAGACATTTAGTTGAGCGACATTTTCTGAGCACAACATACGTAATCAAGCCGACATATCTGAAAGTTATTCAAATCCGTAATTTATTTAAAATTACTTGCAGCAGTTATTTCGATCTAATTTTACTCATTAAACTGTCAGGTGTGTACTTAATCTGCTTTTTGACCCTCTTGAGTCGTCTATTCGGTGATATGTTCAGCAAAATGTGTAGTCCACCTATATGAGGCAAGTGCTTGAAGTGGCGCACACGTAATGTTGTTCAACCACAAGACTCGTTCTTGATTTTCTGGGAACATGCGATTGCTGCTTGCGCTATCGCAATCGAGAAAGCACGAAATGCAAGTCGATAGATTTTAGCAGCAAACTGGCAAAACACTTTCTGCTCGGGAGAGACGTGTGAAGTGGGCCACCTGTTTTGTTCCTCGAATAAGAGCGATTGATAGCGACACAATCGAGAACGCAATGTATATGTTTGCACTGGTAAGAACCAGAGGTTTCAACCTCGACGAAGAGGCGGTTGGAAAAAGAAAAGTACAAACGGTCAGACGTTCTCGCTCCCTTTTCCACGCCTTGTTGCTGTTGTTGTTGTGCTCGCTTGCTCGTGCTGCCGCGTTCGCACTCTTCGTTTCTCTCGGCGACGCGCAGGCAGTAGCAGGCAGCAGCACACGAGCGGAGGCAGCGTCGTCGTCGAAAGAGGTCGCAAGCAGCAGCACATTTTCGGTCATCTCGCTCGAAGCGTCTGGATCGTCCGCTCGAAACAGCCAGACGACAACACTCCAGACATCAGCAGTTGCAGGAGTGTGCGACAATCACTCTCCGTTTCCTGTGTGCGCGTTGGATTTTGCACCCGCTCCGTACGTTCTCGAAGAACAAACGACTGCCGACGCTGGCGCTTCCGCCCGCATTTGCAAATTCGCCGCCTGACAAACAGCAGCGCTCCAGACTCGCCAGCAGCAGCAACAGACGTCGACAGGTCGTGCCTCGACCTCCTCGTTCTCCCTCTTACAACACACAGACACACACATACACACACGTAACACAATGCAGCAGGAACGCGAAAGTCCCGAGCTGTGCGCAAACGGCTGCGGCTTCTTTGGCGCGCCTGCGAGCGGCGGTATGTGCTCGGTGTGCTGGAAAAAGACGATGTCGAAGCGTGCGGTCGAGAACGCGGCGCCAGCTGCGCCAAAGCCAGAGGCTGCGCACATGGACGCAAGCAACAATGACGTAGCGACTGCAGCAGCCGAGTCATCGGCCGCAGCTGCTTCCGCTGCGCCGGCCGTTGCGGCAGCTGGTGCTGCTGACGAGAACGCACCGCCAGCGAAGGCGGTGCAGAAGAACAAGAACCGCTGCTGGGAGTGCAAGAAGAAGGTCGGGTTGACGGCGATCGAGTGCCGCTGCGGCTACGTGTTTTGCAACAGTCACCGGTATGCGGACCAGCACGCGTGCTCGTTCGACTTCAAGGCCGCGGATCGCGCGGAGCTCGCTCGGCGGAACCCAGGCGGCGGTCAGTTTGGCAAGATCGAAAAGCTGTGAAGGACAGAGCATTGACGCGCTGCGCGTCTTCTCGTGCACGCGCAAGAGCTGCGGCGTTCACGCGTTGATTGCCGGCGCGCCTGCTTGCTACAATACGCTCTCTTACTCCTAGCCCAACAACGATGACAATGATGACGATTCAACCGCTTTGTTCCATGCCGACTCGCCTGTCCGCGTACTGACGTGTGCTCGTACAGCAGCAGTATGCGGTGGCAGCGGCGTTGGCTCTTTTAATGTGCTGCTGTGTGCACGCCATTGACTGAAGATTTGCATTTCGAAGTCGTTGCCACTCTCACTGACGCAAGCAAAGCAATTGGTGTCGCTGTTGCACGAGTGTGTTGTGGACTGACTGCTGCGTTTCCACCTGATCAATCAATAGCCTTTAGAGCTGCGGAGCTGTGCTGTGTTTTGCAGTATTGGATGTATTTGTAAATGCTGCGAACATCACCGGATAGCAGCGAGTGCGAGGCACATCGAACCGACTGTTCGTCCGAATCACGTCGGCGTCAGTTTGAATGTGTAAGCTTTTCTGTACTATATGTAGCACACTGTACACATGCGCGATCGAGCTGCCATCGACCAGGCAACGTCGTTTACAGCGGCCTATTCGATCGTGCTCCATGCAGCTCGCAGGTTTCATGAGCTCAGCGCATCATTATCAGTATCCCTCTTCTTTTCCTTTCCTTGCCAAGTCCAATTGAAATGTATACTGTTATATGGTGCGGCGTACATTCATTAGGCTGTATTAGAGGTCGGACATCGCTACCTCCACGGAATCGAGCGGTACGTCGTTGCGCCTTCGTCGCCCATTTGCTGCTGGGCCTCGAGCTCGCGCAGCTTGCGCGAGTACATTGGAAACTCAAAGAGCAGCACGCGCTTGAGCAGCAATGGCACGCGGCGATACAGTGCTGGCGGCAGACACACGAGCGGGCTCGTCGAGCGCTTGTACTCGACGTACTGCGGTGCGAGCCCAAAGCGCTCGTCGTAGCGCTGCTCGGCCATCGGGATGCCCGAGACAAAGAGCAGCAGCATTGCAGTCAACAACGGACTCGCGACGCTCACGTAGAACCACTGCTGCGAGCCTGTAAATGTCGCGGCTGCAACGACTGTGACGCCGATCCAGCACAGGATCTCGCCAAAGTAGTTGGGGTGGCGCGAGTACTTCCACACGCCACAACACAGCAACGTGCCGCGATGCGCCTTGTCGGCGTAGAACTGCTCCTTCGTTGCGTCAGCGGCCCACTCGAGTGCAAAGCCAACGGTCCAGAGCGCAACGCCAACGATGTCGGACACGCGGCCGAATGCGCGATCGCCAGTCTGTTGTGCTGCAGCGCTCGAGTGCACGAGCACCACGGGGAGCGACACGACAAAGACCCAGACGATCTGGAAGACCCAAAAGCCAAAAAACGGCAGGCACCGACTCCGCATCGCGTCGAATCGTTCGTCTTTGCCGCGCTTGAGCACACGCATGAGCAAGTGCGTGCCGAGACGTAATGCCCATATTGCAACGAGTGTCGTCACGACGACAGCGCGTGCGCTGTACACGTTTTGGACCACGAGGCCGAGCACTGCGAGCGTAAAGAAGTTGAGCGTGCCGGCGAGGTCCGTGACCTTGTCGATTTGGCACAGGAACGCGACAGCGAAGAACGACAACTGCATGACGACCGTCACACCGAGCGCTAGGAGCAGCATTTCGCCACCTGAGAGCGTCGGATCGTCGTCGGTCTGCATCGTGTTGTATGCGTGTGTGTGCGTTTAGCTTGAGGAGCGCGCGAGGTGGTGCAGTCAGTGACGATTGGCAAATGCAGACTAACGAGTCGATCTTGTTGAAGCGGTGCAAAACTTGCAGAACGCAGCCGAAGCCACATCAATCGATGATTACATCCTACAAAACATTTGAGTGGAACGCAACCACAGCAATCAAGACAAAATACATTTTGTAAAAACATGGTTGTATATTTAATACTATCAAGTCTAATCTTGAAAAACAAAGGCAGTGAATTTTGTACAGTCCCCGACAGTGGTTTGTGAACATGAACATATTTTAGACTGTCGGAATCAAAACTCATTTTTCGTATTCAAAACGTGCTCAAATGAAGCCAAAACGATTGCGGATCGAACGCACCAGAAATCGATCGATTCCG
>JAADWX010001032.1:0-11221 GCA_023336405.1 Globisporangium echinulatum | reverse complement strand
CGCGCAACGTCGACCACGACATTTTGCAAGACGAGGCGGAGCTGCCAGTGGCTGGTACGACGCAGTACACGAAGGTCCAGACGCCGCAGCCGAATGGCAAGTTCACAAGTACCGGAAACCCAGTGTCGCTCGTCTGAGCGCCATGAACTTGCATCGCTTGATAGCACAGAGAGAGGAATGAACTCTCCAGATATACTCGCACACACATGATCCCTTCTTGCCCACTAGTGTGAAGTTGTGCAGAGTTGCTATCGTCTACGCACTTGTCGTGCTTTGAATGAATTTATAAAATATTGTCAGACATTCTTGCGCTTTTCACATACTATCTTGTGTACTCTCTCTGTAAGAGCAACATCTCTCTACAAGATGTGCCATACAAATCAAACATCGAGGGAACAGCATCACAAACCCAAAACAGCGACCAGAAGACACTCGCATACAATGGGCGACTACCGCGTCGAGACGACCGCGTACGTGAAGCTGCTGCTGCACGCTGCCAAGTACCCCGCAAGTACGTGCACGGGGCTGCTCGTAGGCGAGGAGCAGGGTCAGGGCTTTATCGTCACAGACGCTGTGCCACTGTTCCACCACGCTGCGCCGCTCGCGCCAGTGCTCGAACTCGCATGCGCAGTCGTTGACACGTGGTGCCAAGCGCAGTCGCCACGTCAGAAGATCGTTGGGCTCTACTTTGCTGGCAGCGCGCTTGAGAACAGCGCGCTGAGCCACTTTGCTGAGAAGCTTGCCGACAAGATCGAGACCAACTGCTCGCGCGCGTGTGCACTCGTCGTCGACAGCCAGCAGCTCAGCAGCGAAGCCAAGAACCCCGTGCAGGTGCGATGGATGCCGTGTGTGTGTGTATATATAGTAGCTCTTCCCCTAGCGCTTGTCCTCTCTCGCTTACACATACGCACATGCGCTCGATAGCTGCTGCTCAAGGACGTCAAGCGCGGTTGGGTCCGTGTCGACAACCGCTTGCACGTCGCGAGCAGCGGCAACGCGTCAGCTGCGCACGTGCTGTCGCGTGCACTTGCGCAGTGTGCGTACAGCGACATTGTCGACTTTGACGAGCACATTGAAGACGTCTCGAAGGACTGGCGCAACCCACACGTTGTTGACCTCGTCAAGCTCAACGTGTAGCGTGTTGCTACTGTCGCTCCAAACCGCAGACGTGAACGAGACCTTTCGGCGCGCCGTCGTCACTGACAAAGACAAACAGCGGCGAGAACCGACGTGCGAGGAACAGGATCTCACCACAGCTCGTGTAGTTGCACACGATCAGGTCGATTTCGTGCGTAAACGGCTTCTATTTGCCTTGTGGTCTCTCTGTATCGTTTTTATTTATTGCTTTGTTGTAATATTGTTGTTGGCCAATTAGTAACACTATCGCACATCAGTAGTCACACTACCGTAGCAATCATCACATCCTAAAATAGGCGACCAAACAATCGAGTCCGATTCTCTACACTTCTTCACTGTCGCATTTCACTGTTCCCACTACATCAACACGGTCGTCTCAAACATATGCAGCGCGCGTCGACAGGCTTCGTGCTCGAGCGCATCGTCGCTACTGTCACTGCTGTCGCTTCTCACTGCTGCGAGCGCCGCAAGGTAGTTTGCGAGCGTCAGCTGCGCATTCTCAACGTCCCACAGCAGCGGATGGACGCGCCAGAGCGCACTTGCGAGACGCGCAGCCATTGCGACTTCGCGCTCCATCACGAGCGCACACACGAGGTACTCGCCGCTCGCTGTCCAGACATTAGTGTCGGCTGCTTGACGTGTGTGTGCCAACTCAGCCATCACGCACTGCAGCAGCTGTGGGTACAGACCTGCTTGCAACAGCGTTGCAACGTCAAAGCGCAACAATAGGAGCTCGACGAGTCGTTGCAGGTCCCTGGCAGTAGTGTTGCTGTTGCAGTCACTGGCAGTAAACACTGCAAATGCAAGCAATTGCTCACGATGGTGGGTGTGCAACGCATTGAACGGCGACGCGAGGAGGAGCTCAACACACACATGTCGCAGTGTCGACCAGTTTGCAGCTGCAAACGCTTCGAGCACGTGCGGCGACGTAATGTGCGTAAACGCTTCCGTTGATGTGTACCACACAACGCGCCCGTAGTCGTCGCGCCAACAGCCGCGCAGCAGCAGCGTCGCCCACCACGTCGGCTCGTCGTGACTGGCTAATTGGTCGGCATTAGTGTTGTCGACAACAGTGTTGTCGATGCCAAACTGCTCGCAAATGCGCGTTGCGAGTGCGCGTTGCTGCTCGTTACGCCACGTCTGGCGGCGCGATAGAGTCAGTTGCAGCTGCTGCTGCTGCTGTTGTTGCAGATCCGTTGCGTCGTAGCGCGTCAAAATGTTTGCAAGCGCTTGCGTGAGCGCATAGTTGCGAGTTTCAAGTATCGACATTTTCGACATTGTTGCAGCAACATCCTCTTGACAAACTGGCTCGAGCAATGCAGCTGCAGTTGCAAACACGTCGTCAAAGCGCTCAAAGACGTTTGCAGTTGGGACGTCAAACACTGTTGCGAGGCTCGCAGTGGTCCATGCCGTAGCATCGTCGTGATTGTCATTGTCGTCGTCACGCGCTGCTGCTGCTGCTGTCTGCTGCTGCGCAACGACAAGTGCTTTGAGTATTGCTTTCGTCTGCAGGCCAAAGACTTTGCGGTCGTTCAGTTGCTGCTGCTCTGCAGTCATCAATGGCAACACTGCCGAAAACAAACTGGCGACAACGAGCTCTGCAAGCACTGCGCAGTGTGCAAACCGTTGTGCAACATCCCATTGCTGCGTGACGTCGCGCCACTCGGCAACGACAGCAGCTGCAACGTCGCGCGTGAGTGCGTCAGTTGCGCTATTGCTGCTGCTGCACCGCGTCGCTGCGAGCTGCTGCACAGCAGGACTCGCAACGCGCGTGAGCTGTGCGGCAATCGCACGTAATGCGACACGCTCGCGTGCTGCAGCTGCTGCGTCGCGACGACCGAGCAGCGTGTCGATAAGTTCAGCAAGCGATGTAAACGTGTTGCGGACACTGCTGTGCGTTGTCGTATCAGCAGTCGCAACTGCAGTCGCCCAGTTGGTTGCGACTGCGTGCACAGCGTTGTCGTCGAGCTCTGCAGTCGCTGCGACTGTGAACGCGCGGCGAAAGATACGGAGGGCCGTCGATTTGGCTGGCTCAGTCGCTGGCTCAGACGCTGGCTCAGTCGCTGGCGAAGCTGCGAGCAGCGCGAGGTCGACGATGAGCAACGCGACCGCGACCGACGACACGCGCGTACACACGAGCGCAAGCAGCTCGTGCAGCTCAGTGTCGCGTGAACCGACCGACGGCTGCGCGTTGCTAAACCATTGGCGCAGCCGGCGCTCGCACTCGTTCCACGTTGGTGCTGACGCGTCATTGTCGTCGGCAAACACGAGCGCGTGGCGCCGCACGTCGTCGACGACGCACCAGAGCGCAGCGCGCAGCACGTCGCAGTGCAGTGCGTCGAGCTCGCGCTGCTTGGTCGCTTGCAGGTGCTGGGTCTCGGATCTCTCAGACTCAGATCGGAGCGATGCGGTGACTGACTCGGACCACGCACTGAACCGTGCCTGGACCAGCTCGAGCGCGTCCGAGACGATCGCGAGGCGCTTCGCAGCACGGAAGTGCGCGCTAAAGTGCGCAATGCCACGCACGCTCTGGCCATAGAACGCGTCGTCATCGTCAACATCGTCGTCACTGACACTGTCGCCAAGTAGCAAGCGGTGGAACAGCAGTACGTGGTCGGTCGAGAGCACCGAGAGGAACGGCAAACAGATGTCGTACGCGTGCGCTGCGAGGTCGCTGCTACTGTCACGTCTGTCGCTGCGACTGGACGCATCGTGCCAGAGACTGTTAAGCACATAACTCAGATACACCATCACGACGGCGCTTGCTGTCACGCGGTGCAGACGCTGCAAGACCTTTGTGAGCGTCTTGATCGTTTGTGGCGTGAGGCTTGGCAGTGCAGCTGCGACTGCGGCGTTGCGCTGTCTGCGCTTGTCGGCAGGCGATAGCGTCGCAGTGTCGCACACAACGTCAGCTGCACGTGGCGCTGCACACACGCGCTTAAAGTCGACAACAACGCCAGTAGCGTCGGTACCGAGGGCTCGTACGGGCGCGAGGTCACGGAGTCGTTTGAGACACATGACGAGAAGCGTCACGCGGTCGATCGACGTTTTCGACAGCGGGAACAGCGACTCGAGCGGCTCTTGGTGACGTGCTGGTAGTAGAGCGTCGTCATTGCCATCGGTACTGGCAGATTGCTGCTGCTGGATGCGCTTGGCGCACTCGAGCACCATGCGCAAGAGCAAGAGGAGACCGACGTGGTCGGTCCCGTCGAGAGCGTCGTACACGCTGTCGCCATTGGCGTTCAGCAGCACGTTTGCAAACGCACGTGGCTGGGCGAGCGCCTGTTCGAGCACGTCGTCGGCACCGTCGTTGCCGTCAGTCCGGAACGCAAGCTCGAGCTGCTCGTGGCGGTCCTGTCGCGGTACATGTCCTAATGTTGTTGTGTGCGGCTGAAATGCGTGCCTAATGTAGGCAAACACACACACCACGCTATCCATGCCGTACTTGTTTGCAAACTGCTGCGCCACGGCAAAGTGCGCGCGCGTTGTTGCGAGCGCAACGATCTGCTGCTCGCGGTACAGCGCGTCGATCGCAAAGCGCTCGAGGTCGAGCGTTGCGTTGAAGAACGCGTTCATGTGCTCGAGCTCTTGACTCGCGCGCTGCGACAGGACGAGGTCTTGGCACTGCGTTGCAAGCCGTGCAAACACGTTTTGCGTTGTTGTTGCCGATGTTGCGCTTTTCGACACTTTCGACACGTTGCGACTCAATGCAGTTGCAGCATTGTCGTTGCTGTCGACATTGTCGTTGTCGAAAATGGTGTTTGCTTCCGGTGACGCTTCGGGCTCGCGTGTTGCGACAAACCGCTTGACGTCGTCGTACGACTGCGTAAACAACGCGAGCTGCAAGCGACGTGCGCGCAACATCTGTACACTTGCAGTTGCGTTGGTGTCGTCAACATCTTCGGCTGCAACGAGCGCTGCCGATGCGACTTGGAGCGTGAAGAAGTGGTGCAGCTCGCGCACGACGAGGTCGAGCGCCAAGCTCGCAGTCGACGTCATCGAGACCGTCGCTGCTGTTGCTGGTGTTAGTGCTGTAGCAGTTGAGCTGCTCGCAGCTGCACGTGCGGACGCGAGCAGCGGCGCAATGTCGTCGCGCCAGAACGCATCGAGGTCGCACGCGTCGCCAGCAAAATCGCGCCACACGAGCAAGTAGCTCGTCCCGAGCTCGAGACGCGCGCGCCAGTCGTTGGTGATATCAGTTGTCGACGCGCCATGTGCTTCCAAGCCGCCACAATCACTTGCTGCAGCAGCAGCAGCGCTCCGAATCGCTTCGGCAATACACAGACGCGCCATGTGTTGCACGAGCGGCACGATGCGGGTCGTACTGTCTGCAACAAGCGCTTGCATACGTGCAGGTGCAGCAGCATTGTCGCCATTGTCGCCATTTTCGACATCGTTGTCGGCCGTGTCGTCGTCGTCGTCATCGTCAACTGCAAGCTGCGTCGTGCCGCCAGTGAGCACGACAGTTGCAAGTGCAAAGCCTTTCTGGAGCAATCGCAGTACAAACGCGCGGTCCGTTGTCTCGTCTTCGAGCAGCTCGAGCACGAGCGCAAGCTCGGACAGCAGCAGCTCGTCGACACTTGCCGTTGCATTCTGTTGCTCCTGCTGCTGGCGCCGCCGCGCAGCAACATCAGCCTCGGACAGTCCGAGTTCAGCAGCAAGCGCATCAATCGCATCGAGCCGATCGAGCCACGCAACGAGGCGATGCGCAAGCGGCTGCGCAAACAGCTGTGGTGCTGCGACACTCTTTGCGCTAAACACGCGGCGGCAGAGCGCGCGTTTCTTCGACCACGACTGGAACGACGACGTCGATACGAGGTCGAGCACGAGCGACAGCAAGCGCTGGAGCGCACTATCAGTCGTTCGACTCGTTGTAATCCTGGTAGGTACGTTTGGATCCGATTCGGAATAGGATGATCTCGACTCGGACGCGACACTGTCGGTATCCAGTTGTGCGATAACGTCGGTCGTGAGCGCATGCGCAACGTCGTAGTCGGCGCAGTAGAGCGCCGCGTACGCACCCTGGAGCACGATCTGCTGACGTTGCTCGTCGCTGTCGTCGACGCGCAGCAGCTTGGCAAGAAACAGCACAGCACCGAGCGGCTCGTCGACAACCGACAATGACGTCGGCGCGTGGTCTGCGAACCAGTCGCAAGCGCGTTGTGACGGCTTGTAGTGGCTCGGGTTCGAGCTAAAGACCTCGAGCACAACGCCAAGACGCGCACGTGTGTCTGAAAGTCGCCGCAGCATCGCGGGCGACCGCTTGACGGCGCCACACGTGAGCACGTCGAGCAGCTGACATGCGTGGACGAGGTCGCATTCGTGCTGGAGCTGCTGCTCGTAGAACGCGCGTGTGCGGTTGTGCTCATGCTCACGCTCGTGCAATGGGACGTGCTCGAGCACGCGCTGTGCCATTGCGATGCACTTGAGTGCCGCATCGTAGCGCGCGCGGTCGCTTGGTCCGGCAAAGCAGCCGCTGAGCGGATCGAGCATTGCCTGGACCGACGCGATGAGCAGCGCAACTACGTGGTGCACGGCGTCGCTGTTTGAATCGAGCCACGTCATCACGAGATGCTCGGCCGCAGCGACGTACTTGTCGTGCTGGAGCAAGTGGCGCAGGATCGCGTCGAGGATCGCGTCGTCAGTCACGTGCGCGCCAAATATGTGCGTCTTGAGCTTTGCTGCATCGCGCCAGAGCGCGAGCCACGCGGTCGGATCGATTTCGACATTGTCGACAGCCGTTGCAGTCACAGTATCGACAACTGCGTCCCCACGATCTGGGAGTGCAAAGCAGCACATGCGCTGGAGCAAATCATCGGCTGCATGCGCTGCGTCGCAAAGCTCGCGCTGCAGTGCTTGTGGCGACGTCATAACGCCGTACTTGCTCAGCACGTCGACTGCAATGAGCAAATCTTCGAGCGCGTCGACTTCGACTTGGAGCTGTGCAATGTGCGGCGCGTCCTCGGTCTTGCGCACCGGGAGCGACTGGAAGATCGTCCAGAGCTGCTCGACAACCATGCTGTGGCGATGTTGTAGCGTAGTAGCACTCGTACTTTGTGGAGTAGCACTCGTAGGTTGTACGTCGCTTGCGTAGACGACATCGATTGCAGTGCGCAGCAGCAGTGCGTCGTCCTGGAGCCAGCGCTCGGCGCGCGGTCGCGACGGGTTGCTCTGGTGCAGCACCTGCGCAGCAAGTGCGAGCGCCGACAGCGTCTGCTGCGCGGCGAGCGAGCGACACAGCGCAGCAAGTGGCGCGTCGAGAGGTGTGTCGTGACGTTGCGCGACAAACACGGCGTGGAGCCGATCGATTGCGTCGGCAACGGCGTCGGCAATGCGCGCGTCAGCAGCAGTTGCATCAATGTCGAGAATGTCGAGAATGTCGACATCCCAGTCCGCGCCAATGACAACGCGCATCTGGTCGTGGATCGACAGTGCGAGCCAGTCGTCGAGCGACAGCAGCGCACACGCTGGTAGCCGCAGCACGTAGCTACAGCAGTACAGCCGCTCGACGTGCTGCTGGAACGCTCGGAACGCTGCACGCATACTGTCGCTGGTGTTGCTGGTGGCATCATCAATGACGTCGTCGTCGTCACCAGCAGCAGCGATGCGCCAGCTCCGTAGACTCGCACTAGCGAGCATACTGAGCTGCTGCGCGTGCGCGAGCTGCCCAAACACAGCGTCGAGTGTCCGCACACGGCGCTCAAACCACGTTGCGAGCGCGTCGCCATACGATGAGACGCTCAGCTGCGCACGTTGCGTAAACGCATCGAGGTCGGCAGCATCGAAGTCGTCGCGTCGGTTCGCAGCTGTCAAGTCGACTGAAGCGACGTCGTTAACATCGTCAATGGCGTCGTCGAGGTCGACAGCGAGCGGTCCAGCAACAGTGCTGCTTGTGCGTCGCTGCAGCGTGTAGAACTGTCGGTCCACAGTATCAATCGATGCTGCTGGACCGAGTGCTGGGACCAGGTGCGCGTACGTAAGCGGCGAGACCGTTGCTGGGAATAACTCAAGCAGCTCGAGACGCAGAGGCTCGAGCGACCACGCGTTGCGGCGCAGCAGTACGTCGAGCGCGTCAATGCGCGCTTCCTGCGCGAGCTGCTGCGCGATGGCGACAACTGACGCATTGCGGAAGCGCACAAATGCTGCACCGTCATACAGCGTTGCAGTACTGTTGTCGGCGCTGTCATTCGTACTTAGCCGAAGCGCATTCGCTGCGGCATCGGCTGCAACAACTGCTTCAAACGTCTCGAGACGGTAGACAAACTGGCGCAGGAGCTGCGCAAGCGACGAGTGTGCTGTCGCGGCTGCTTGCAACCCAACAGCTAGCAGTTCGTGCATGTGCGTGGCCGAGTCGAGTGCAACAGCTGCGACGCACTCGGTTGCGACCCAGTGTGCGTCCTTTACAGCTGCGAGGTGGTGCAGCGCGGTTGCAAAGCTCGTGTTGTGTAATGGTGCGCAGTCAGTCGCAAGCAGCACGCAGTTGGTACTGTCGCTGGTATCGCTACGATCGACAGCTGCAGCTGCTCGAAACTGCGTCCAGACGTGGCGGTGGATCGCGTCGACGTCGATTGGGGCGACGTCACGAAGCGTTGCAACGAGCTCAAGTGCTCGGTCGATCTGGTGCGTTGCAACGAGCGCGTCGATGAACGCAGTTGCGTCGACACTTGCAACTGCACACACGATTGTGTTGCGATCGATCGTTGCAATCGCAAACCCCATGAGTCCAGCACATGCTGGTGCAGCAGCAAGCGCGACGGCTGAGACGTACACGTCGCAGTCACGTGCACTCGGGAAGCTTGCGTAGCGCGTCTGCGTTGGGAGCCACGTGATTGCGTGGGTCGTGTCGTCCGCACGATCGTCGGCATTGTCGCTGCTATTGCTGTCGGTCGCGTCGATTGGTGCGAGTGCACCAAACACTGTGCGGCCGCTCTTCAGTACACAGCCGAGCACAGTCGGTGCCGCCCAAAGTACGCAGTCAACTCGCGTTGCCATGCTGTTGTTGTTGTTGTTGTTGTTGTCGCAAGTGCCAAACTGCCACGCAATTGCGTTACTGCACGTTGCAATCTCGCGCACGGCAACGCGGCCGCGCACGTCGCGCATTGCAACAAACGCGCCATCGGGCGACAGCGCAAGCTGCGCAATCGAGCTGTGCAACACGCGCGTGTTGCGATCGCCATTGCCACGACCCAGTAAAAACGCAAGTGGTTGCAGCAGTGAGGAGCGCGCTGTTGCGAGCAGGCCCGATGATGGCGCCAGCTTGTCTGCATCGGACGTTATCACTGTTGCATTGTGGGCCGACGCAACGTCGTCATTTGCGCTCAGTACAATTGCACAATCGAGCAACTCGACAACTGGCTCTTTTGCAGATTGCTGCAATTGCACTTTCCAGACCGAGAGCGACGATGCGTTATTGCAAATAAGCGCGTCGCTTGCATCGGCAATGCCGCCGCTGACAACGACCGTTGCAGTCTGCACTGCAAACGTTGCAGCTGCAACAGTTGCGTGCCACGCGCGCAATCGCTGGACAATGCGCATGCAAAAGAGCGACGATGTTGCCGATTTCGTTGACGTTGCTGTTGCCGACGCCTGAAGTGTCAATAGAGCGAGTGCTGGCACTTGCACGTCGAGCTGTACGAGCAATGCGTCGGTTGTAACAAACAGCAGTTGGTTGTTGCGGCGAGCAGATGGGAAGAACGCAGCAACGACCTGCGACGTGTGCGACAGTGCGTCTTTGCCCGAGAGGTACGCAGCTGGATCGATCTCGACAAGCAGCGGCGACAGTGTTGTCGTTGCTGCTGTTGCGTCATCGATTGCCATCCACGCGCGCGTTGCGTACACCCAGAGCCGCGGCGCGTGCTTGCCGTCTGCGCAAACGATTGCACCGCTGATCATGAGGTACGACCCGTCAGGGCTCCATGCAAGCGACCACTTGAGTTCCTCGTCAGCGCTGGCGAGTGTTGCGTTCAGCTGCGCTGCTGCGTCACCTCCAGCTGGTGTCCAGAGCTCAGTCCACACGTGCGTGTGTTGGGTCTCGCTTGGCGGGCTGGACGTGTCTGCATCGCCCTGCATCGAGTCAGATGCGTCAAAGACACCGAGACGCACCGACGACACGACACATCTACTGCTACTGTTGTCACCATTGCTAGTCTCAATTGCGCTGCTGTCGTCGTTGTCGTTGGTGGTGCGGTTGAGTGCAATGCGATGCGTTGTGACCTGCAACACTGCGACGCGCTGTGTGCCGAACGCTGCGACGACGCTCGTTGATGGGCTGGAGATAGAGTCGCTCGCTAGTGTCTCGCGAGCGAGTTCACGGGCGTCGAGCAGGAGGTAGCGGGGCGGTGGCGGTGGCATGTGTGTGTCGCCATCGTCTCCCCCTTCGTCGAGCTGCTGCCGCGTCATGCTCGTCGCAACGCAAACGTTTGAGTGCTCTCAAATCCAAAAGTATATCCCAGAAAGTAATATTTGTGGTCAGTTCAACCATCCCAACTTTACAAGCACATGAGTTAGCCAATCATCATTTGACAATCAGAGTGTCGCCGAATTAGCGATTGGAAAATATGCAAAACATACATTGCATTCGAATGTTATGTCTTTATGAGCTCCTGGTTGGCCAATTCGTCATTGCATTGCTGTATACTCTCACTAAAGTACGAATGCGGCACATTATCCGTCCACCACAGCATCACAGTCATACGTCTCGCTCGAGATGGCAGCAGCAGCGCTGCGCAAGCCGCGCTTGGGGTTCCTGCGCATGCGCGCGCCGATCCAAGAGCAGCTTCGTGTCGAGGAAGCGCTCTTTCGCGTCGACAAGTCGCGCAACTGGTTTATCTACAATGAGGAGAGCACGCCCGTGACGATCGTCATGGGCATTTCGGGTAAACCCGAGAACCTCCTGCAGCTCGACGCTGTCAAGCGGTGCGTCAGGCATGCAGGCTATTGCTACAACGAGTGACTCTGTGTGCATACGACCCTACTGATTGGCACACACGCATGGATGCGGCTTCCTTGCTCTTGTGGCTGCATATGCACGCGATACTCGACACCTGCAGCGACAACATCCCTGTGCTCAAGCGCTTTAGCGGCG
>JAADWX010001031.1:0-11230 GCA_023336405.1 Globisporangium echinulatum | reverse complement strand
AGAGTGGACAGTGTCGCGTCCACATTACTGGTGATGTCGTCGCCATCCTGACATCACGCTGTAGCTCTGCAAATGCGCGTGACACGACAGATGCAGCCGGACATGATGCTTGGAGTGCTTGCACCGCGCCATGCAAGGAGCTCATGGCAAAGTGAGACAGTGACGCAGCGAGACCGTGAGACGCTGTATCGAAGCGACTGACAGATGGCGTTGCTGCAATCGAAGTGGCTGACAGATGAATGACCTCGGACACCACACGCACTGGAGGTATCACCACGATGAGATGCATCGTGTACTGGGGTGGTGCCTTTCGTGTCACTCCCAAAGCCTGATGTTTTGTTGAGTCGATTTCGTTGCGTCGTTTTTTGTGTCGTGTTTTGCGTTGTGTTTTGCGTCCTGCTCAAATCGTGAGGTGGTCCACTCACCAACGAGCGGGAGCTCGCCAGTCGAACAAACGACAGCCGAACGTCTGACGTAGGGCACAGCAAGCGTGCGTGCAGCATCGAGCGACATCCTAGCGGCGCGCCTGCAAACGAGCGAACGAGCGAGCACCAGACAGCCATGGCGACGCCGACGTCGCTCAAGTACGTGAGCCTCGTCGTGCTGTGTCTGCAGAATAGCCTGCTCGCGATCCTCATGCGCCTCTCGCGCGTGGGCGACCATGAGAAATTCAATACGTCGACAGCAGTCTTCATGGGCGAGATCTTCAAGCTCGTCACGTGCTCTGCGATCATCGGCTTGGTGCGGAACGCTGCATCTGTGTGACCTTGCGTGTGTAAGAGTGTGCGTGTTTATGTGTAGTGTTGCGTGTACGGCTGCCCATTGCACTGGTTGCACTATATCGTGCTCGACTGACCGACCTGGTCGTACGTCGTTCTGCCTCGGATGATCGACTCGCTGCCGCTCCACTCGCTAGACAAACACGAATGTGCCAGCAGCCGACGGAGAGCGCGTGCACACGAACTCGCTTGCGATCATCTTGGACCAGCGCGAGATGCTCCGTGTGAGCGTGCCGGCGCTGCTGTACGTCGTGCAGAACAACTTGCAGTACGTCGCCGTGTCGAACCTCGACGCCGCGTCGTTCCAAGTGCTGTACCAGCTCAAAATCCTCACGACCGCGATCTTCTCGGTCGTGCTGCTGCGCAAGTCGATCTTGCCGCTGCAGTGGGGCGCGATCGTGATCCTCATGGCCGGTGTCGCGCTCGTGCAGCTCGACGACACAGGCGCTGCTGCGTCAACCGCTGCTAAACGCAGTGTAACGGACGGTCAGAGCACGACGCTCGGACTCATCGCAGTCATTGCGGCGTGCATGTGTTCGGGCTTTGCAGGCGTGTACTTTGAGAAGATCCTCAAGTCGACCGGCTCAAAGGGCTCAGTGTGGGAGCGCAACGTCCAGATGGGTCTTGTGAGCCTCGTGCTCGCAAGCATCGGACTCGCGTACAACGACATGGACCACCTGACAGCGCGTGGCTTCTTCTATGGGTATCGACCGGTCGTCTGGGCCGCGATCGCTGTGAGTGCGCTCGGCGGCCTGCTCACGGCCGTTGTCGTCAAGTACGCCGACAACATCCTCAAGGCCTTTGCGACGTCGATCGCGATCGTGCTCTCAGTTATACTCTCGATCTTTCTGTTTGACAAAGTCCCGACGCTCCAGTTCATGCTCGGCGCCTTGCTGGTCAACGTCTCGGTCTATGTGTACGGCAACGCGCCGATGTGGACGCAAGTACCGGCGCCGCTGCTGCCGCACACGGTCAGTGCCAGTAGCGACGACAAAGTCAGCAAGCAGTAGGTGGCGCACGTACAGCGTAAGAGTGATACCATCTCTCGTGCGCTGCAGCCATCGGCTACCAGGTCGTGTTTGTCACCTGGCGCGCGAATGCGATCACTGTGTAGCTTGCGTTCCCCCTCGCACTCGCCATTGCGCTGATCTACGTTGGTGCATTCACCGCCACGAACATGCTCATTCTGCTCGAGCGTGATGACGACGACTTCCTAGCGCTCGCGCGTGAGCAGTCGAGGACGTTTGAGCAGCGCGCGACGATGCTCCGCGTGTTGCACCGCGTCCAGCGCACGCGCTGGCACGAGCGCTACTGCACTATGCGCGAGCAGTGCATTCACTAGCCAGTAAGTACGAAACAAAAGTCCGCACTTTACGTATTAGTGTCGTCTCTCGATGGACCGCAGCCTCAGTCTCTCGCTCACTCGTCGTCCATGGAAAACGAAAGCAGCTTCTTGTTGCTGAGCGTCGCGACGTCTTTGCGCTTGCGCTTCTTCTTGGGTGGCTGCGCGTTTGCGCTACTGGCGGCGCCGACACCTGCGACCACTTGACTCGCTTTCTTCTTGCCTGCTGTTGTCGTCACTCCTGGTTCTGCGTTCGTGGTTGTTGTATGGTTATTGCCACTGCGCCCTGCATTAGCGACAGCAGCAGCGTCACTACTACTGCTAACTTTCGCCTTACTCTTCTTCTCGAGGTACTCGTCGATTGCGGCCTGCTGCACGTCATCGAGCTCGTCGTCGTCAGCGTCACCGCCTGGTGGCGGTGGCACAGCAAACTTGGCGTTGATCGCTGGCTCTAGCTCGTGGTACTGTCGCAGGAACTTGGGGATCACGCGCGTGAACTGCGGACCGCCCTTACCACCTCCGCCGCCTTTGCCCTTGCCGCCGCCGCCGCCGCTCTGTATCACGCGGAAGCTGCCGTCTGCGCGCCACAGGTCCGAGTCGCCCATTGTCGCTGTGTGTGTCCTTGTTGTTGCAATTTAGACTGCACAAGCACGAAACGATGTGGTGCACACGAAGTGACAGGCCGGTTCGGATGTACCACTGCGATGTACCACGACGTCAGTCACTCGCAACTCAACACGATACCGTTGCGCACTCGAGATAGACGTGGACATTGCAAGATGCAAATCCAACTGTGTTAGTCCAAGTGCTGGCAGTGCTCGACGGCCGTGGGCTGACGATAGTCGTCTGTCGAGTATCCACTGGTGGCGTTCCTCTATCACTTTATCGTCCGTATCGATCCTGGACTTGCTGATCATAGCATTCGTGCCGCCAAGGTCGAGTTCGCCTCGAACGCTCAAGCCGCGCTGACACCGTAGTGTCGCACCTCAGCGATGCCAATCATACACGCATCCGAAGTCGTTCTGACGCGCCGATATCTGGGATAGCCGTCTGCTCAACAGAAACAGCAGCTCGATGATTTGGTCGTCGTCTCGAGTTCCAATGACCAGACCCGTTACATCCACTTTAGTGGCCATAAGCGAAATATAGCGCATACACGCAACCGACGGCGTTGACTCCATCGTTTGATATCGTTGTGTCTTGCAGCTCTTGCGCGCCGCACCGCTGGACGACCGAGTACGCGGACAGACTCGCGCGGAGGGCGGTGTTGTTCGACTCGCGAACGCTGCGTGTGTCACCTTGGGAGCAGCATACGCTCGACTATGCATGAGGATGGACCAGAGTTACACAATCAACGATGTGCTCGCTTCCGTGACGACCTCGACAACACACTTGACTGCGACCGCCGCAACGTCTGCAGCAACAGCCACCACGCTCGATGCGAGTGGCGAGGAAGACATGAGAGCACCGACACACATTGACGTGCTGCCCAACGCACAGCGGTCGACGCGCCGATTGCTGCCACTGATGCGACTCAGCAGTAGTCGCGTCGTCCCGAGTCGCTCGGCGTCGATGAGCAGCATACGTGCGTCATCTGAACGACGACTGTCGTCAGCGGTGTCATCGCGGTTCGTGGTGACCGACGCAGCGCTTGACGACAGCAGACGAACAGAGAGCCCGCCGTCAATGTCGTCCGTGGTGCCGCCGCTGCTTCCGCCGCGACTAGGGCCGCGACGCACGATTGTGCGCGAATCCTCCCGCGGCGACATGCTCCGGAAGGAGTCGAGCCAGATGAAGCACCTCACTGAGGGTGTGCGACGGCGCGTCTCGAACGTGCTCAAGTACGCTGGCATCGACATTGACACGGAGACGGACAAGCTCAAGCAGCTCTGGCAGACGTTCGACTCGGACGGCGACGGCACGATCGACTACCAAGAGTTCTGCAAGTACACGGTCGACTTGCTCGAGGTTGACAAAGCCGACAACGGCGAGGCTGCGACGCTCACAATGATCGAGACGCGACTTATTCAGATGGTGACGCTCGAGTCCAAGAGGTGCGTCGTGTGGTGCGTGGTCCTGACGACGCTGCTTGCGTCAGTGCAAACGTCTCTGAACCTGGGTAGTGAACAACGTCGACTGACTGACTTGCAATTGGACTCGGGTGTTGTCACTACTATGATACCTGCTGCTGCGGTAGGTGTGCGAGCCTCGAGAAGGCGATCGAGAAGATCTTTCGCAAGCTCGACACGAACCGGAGCGGCCAGCTGTCGCTCGTCGAGTTCATGGACGGCATTCGCGAGCTCGGGCTCCTGACGTACAACTTCCAAGTGCACGGCCGCAAGCGTCGACTTGCGAACAACTCGCTCCTCCTCTTCGATACGAAGAGCCGGTTCCGGTATGCGCTCGTGTGGCTCGTCGAGTGGAAGTGGTTTGACCGGTTCATTCTACTCTGCATCGTCTTGAACTCGTGCATCCTCGCGTTCCGGGACTACGAGGACCCCGGCGCGATCCCGGACGCCACGGGTACGACGTACCTCAACATGCGCAATACAATCGTCGAGCAGTCGGAGCTGATCTTCAGCTGGGTCTTCTTCTCTGAGTGCATCCTCAAGATCGTCGCCATGGGCTTTGCGCTCGGCCGCGGTGCGTACTTGCAGAGCTACTGGAACCAGCTTGACTTCTTTGTCGTCGTCGTCGGCTTCATCAGCGACCTCCCCGGCGTCCCTAAGATCTCGGCACTGCGGACAGCGCGCGTACTGCGGCCGCTCCGCACGCTCAGCAACCTCCGCGGCATGCGGATCCTCATCTACGCGCTCTTCTCGGCGCTCCCGGCGCTCTTTAACGTGCTTGTGATTATCGGTTTTGTCTTCACAGTCTTTGGCATCCTCGGCGTGCTCTTCTGGAACGGCGCACTGCACTACCGATGTCGCGCGACACCTGCACCCGTGAATGGGACGTGGCCGCTTGCCGGCAGCGGCCACATTTGCGGCGGCGGGCACACGTGTGCGCCTGATGCGTACTGCGGCTCGGTCTTCAGCTTGCCGCCAAACACAACGATCGACTGGAACTTGATGCCGCCGAACGAGCTCTGGGATTACAAGTTCTCGGGCTTTGACAACATTGGCTTTGCGCTCCTCACGCTCTTCCAGTGCATCACGCTCGAGGGCTGGACGCCCGTGATGTACAACGTACGTCTAGTGCTGGTGCTGCGTCTGAGTCTGTGTCTGAGTCTGTGTCTGTGTCTGTGTCTGAATTCATTCTGAGTATGAGTCTGTCCGAGTGCGAGTGCAATTGCGAAACTGACCGAACTCGCTGACTTTGCTGTGGATGACTGTGTACGTGCTTACAGTTCCAGGACGCACACAACTGGGCGTTTGCGACGATGTACTTTGTCGTCTTTACGATCATCGGCGCGTTCTTTCTGCTCCAGTTCGTCTTTGCCGTCATTTGGGAGCGTTTCAACGCCGTGAACGACGGCACGGCCGAGAACTGGGACCTCATCCTCGACGAGCGCATCGCGAGCGCCAAAGCAAATCGGCGCCAATCATCGGCGAGCGACGGTAGTAGCGAGAGCAACGTCGAGCGGCCGCGAAAGCCTCGCGCAGGCATCATGCGCGGGTCGACGCTCCGGACCAACCTCGCAACAGCGGTCAAGATGGTCAAGCAGCCGAACGTCACACAGCGACTGCAACACGCGTGCCGAACTGTCGTCGATGTATGTGTGTGTGTATGCAGTCGCACTTGGCTTGCGACTCTGAGTACAACCATGTGATGACGATGTACCACGATTACTCATACGCATGCACCACACTCTGTAGGATCCGTTCTTCACGAGCTTCATCGTGCTCTGTATCCTGACCAACACTGTGTGCCTCGCCATGGACGAGTACCCCGTGAATGAAGCGCGCACGCGCGTCACCGAAGTCATCAACATCGTACTGACGATCGTCTTTAGCGTCGAGATGCTCATGAAGTTTGCGGGCTTGGGCGTGCGGCGCTACTGCAGCGACAACTACAACATCTTTGACGGCGTCATTGTCGCTGTGAGCTTGATCGAGCTCACGGTCAACCTCGCGAGCCCAGCAGCGAACAACAACACGGGGCTCTCGGCGCTCCGCAGCTTCCGGTTCTTCCGCATCATGAAGCTCGCGCGGTCGTGGAAGTCGCTCCGTGAACTCCTCGTGACGGTACGTACGCATGCGTCTACTATGACTACTACTGACACCAACATTGTGATGGGTATGTAGCAACTGACGATTGACGCTGTGGACGTCTTCAGATCGGCAACAGTATCCTCGATGTCGCCAACTTTGGGCTGCTCCTGCTGCTACTGATGTACGTCTTTGCACTCATTGGCATGCAGTTCTTTGCAACCAAGTACCGGTTCGACGATACCGGGAACCCGGTGACGTGGGAGCCACACGTGTACAACTACACAGTGCCGCCGCACGCGCCGTGGACGCCCGAGCGGCCGTACACGGTCCGGCGCTCGAACTTTGACGACACGCTCGCAGCGTTCACGACCGTATTCCAGTGCCTCACAGAGGAGAGTTGGAACTTTGTCATGATCGACGGCGTGCGATCCGTCGGTTGGGCCGCAGTGCTCTACTTCCTCGCCGTCATGGTCGTCTGCAACATCATCGTGCTCAACCTCTTCCTCGCGATCCTGCTCGGGAACTTTAGCCTCGATGAGCAACAGAGCGAAGTCGACGCTGCACTCGTCAAGGGGCAGCAGAAGATCATCGACGCGATCGCCAACAGCCCGCCGATCCGCAAACTCAGCGTCATGCTGTCGCTTGGTTCTCACACAGGCGCGCACGACAGCAGCGCTATTGCGACTGTTAGTGTTGCGTCTTCTGCAACCGCTCATCCACCGCTTGTCCGTCAGGACACAGTGAAGCGAGGCGCGCGCATCCGCCGACGCTCGAGCATGTTGATTAGTAAAGGCAGCTCGCGTCGACTGCTCGACATCGATGGGAGTGGCAACGATGCGTCGCCACAACAGCGACAGGTCGCGAGTCCAGACAATGCGTCGCAGATATCGCGACCGCCGTCGCTGCGCACGCTCTCGTTGAAAGCCGCGCTCCAAGAGATCAAGGACACGGAAGGCGCTGGCGACACTGCTGACCCAGCACTGTCGACACACGAACGCGCAATGTCGCCTCCGATGCTTCGATCGAACAATAGCAGTGCTGTCGAGCCTGTCGGGAGCCACGGATCGCTGACTCCAGCCGAGAGCTTCCGGCACAAGTCGCAGGTCTCGATTGTGAGCGACCGACTGATCAATGACGCAGGACCTTCGAAGCCGTCGACACCGTCGGTATTGTCAATGCGGTCGGTACTGTCGATGCGCTCGCCGTCTGTGACGCCGTACGACTCGAGGAGCGCGACACCCGCTCGTCTAGAGCGCGTGCCTACCGCGTCAGGAGGAACAACAGCGATGAGAGCGACCGAGTCGCCAGCCGCCCAGTTCAGACGCGTTTCGACCGCCGAGAGTTCGCGTGCAGCGACAACTGTGCGTCGCGGGTCGCTGCTGCTGCACAAGCACGACGTGATCGTGTTTGACGCGAACCGATCGCTTGGGATCTTTGAGCGCTCGGGCATCGTGCGCCGCACGTGCCATGCGATCAGTCACCACGCGTACTTTGAGCACTTGATCCTCGCTGTGATCTTTGTCGGCAGCATCCTTCTCGCGGTCGACAATCCGCTGAACGACCCGAGTTCGCAGCAGTCGATTGTCCTTGGCGTCATGGACAACATTTTTAGCGCCGTGTTCCTCATCGAGATGGTGCTCAAGGTTGTCGACCTCGGCTTTGCGCTGAACGGCCCCCAGTCGTACCTGCGCGATCCTTGGAACGTACTCGACCTCACGATCCTCGCGTTCTCGGGCGCGACGCTCGTGTCGTCGAGCAAGACGCTGCGGTCGCTCCGGTCGTTCCGAACGCTGCGCGCGCTGGTACGTCTGGACGTGTGTGAACCTGTGTGTTTGTACACCGCACTGGCGTTGGTGCTTCAGGTCCGATGTCGGATGCACGTGGCGAAACGCGTATGGGTCACTGGTAACTAACGCTGCCGACTCGATCGATCCCACTGTTGCTGCTGCTGCGTATGTTTGGCGCTACGATATGGTGCGACCAATATTCCATACAGCGGCCGCTGCGCTTCATCAGCCGCGTGCCGGGCATGAAGCGCGTCGTGAACGCAATGCTCTCGAGCATCCCGAGTATCCTGAACGTCTTCCTCGTCTGCAGCCTTATCTTTTTGATCTTTGGCATCCTCGGCGTGAACTTCTTCAAAGGCCGACTATACTACTGCGACCTGAGCGCACTCTCGGTCGAGAGCGTCGCGCGCCTCGAAGCCGCGTACGGCTTTACGCGGCTCTCGTTCAAGAAGCTGCTGTCGAGTAGCGACTGCGTTGCTGAGGGCGGTACGTGGACGCTTCGACGGCGCCACTACAACAACGTGCTCAAGTCGGCCATGACGCTCTTTGAACTCGCGACGACCGAGGGCTGGGTCGGCATCATGTACGAAGGTGTCGACGCGACCGAGATCGATCACCACCCAGTTGAGAACTACCATCGAGCGTACGTCGTCTTTTTCATCGGTACGTTCGCGAATGATTGGATGACAGTGCTGGCGTGTATCGTTGCGCTCGCTTCTGCGCATCACCAGTCCTTGTTCTCCATCGCCCCTACTCTCTCCCTCAGCTGACACCAGTACTGACACCAGTACTGACACACACTCTCTAATGCACACTTACTTGCATGCACACTAGCGTTCATCATCATCGGCTGCTTCTTCACGCTCAACCTCTTTGTCGGTGCCGTGATCGACAACTTCAACCGCATGCGCGACACGCTCGAGTCGACGTCGCAGAACGAGACGCAGCGCGAATGGGCGCAGATCCAAGACATGATCCGCAGGTGCGGGCATGTGTGTGCGGATGTAAATGTAGATGTATATCATATCGCTAACACTGTGACGTCCTCGCGTCTGGCATGTCGGACAACGCGACACTTTGCACGACACGTTTCGGCTCGCATCGCTCCAGCACGAAGCTCAGGTGTACGATCATCGAGCCGCGCCACCCCGTGCGGCGGCTCTGCTTCTTGATCCAGCAGCACCCATGGCTCGAAGGCGGCGTCGCGCTCTGCGTGCTCGCAAACACGACGATGCTCGCAGTCACGCACTTTCAGCAGTCGCCGACTGTCGAGCGCGTGCTCTGGGCTGGGAACCTACTGTTCTGCGCCGTGTTTCTGCTCGAAGCCGCTGTGAAATTGCTCGCAATGGGCAAAAAGTACTTTTTCGACAAGTGGAACATTTTCGACTTCCTGGTCGTCATTGGCTCGACTGCATCAACACTGCTGCCGTTCTTCGTGCACGGCAAGGTCTCGCCAGTCGCCAACACCGTGCGCGCGCTGCGCATGGGCCTTGCGATCCGACTCATGAAGCGCGCGAAAAGCATGCAGGACATTGTGAGCACGATCCTCGAGAACCTCCCGGCGCTCGTGAACGTCTCGACGCTCATGTGCCTCGTCATGTTCGTGTACGCGGTCATTGGCGTGCAGATTTACGCGGGCGTGAAGCTCGGCGACAACCTCGACGAGCACGCGAATTTCAAGGACGTGCCGACCGCGATGCTCACACTCTTTCGGTTCACGACCGGCGAGGCCTGGAACGACGTCATGTACGACCTCATGGTCGAGCCGATCGCTGGTGCTGCGCCTGTGCCGTTCGGACCGTCGTGCATCGACGACTACTCGTACGAGACGCTCGTGCATGCGCGCGAAGTAGCTGGCGACCCGCGCCTCACGATCGGCTGCACGCCAGGCGTTGCGGTCACGTACATCTACTTCCTCTCGTACATGCTCATCACGACGTACGTGCTGCTGAACCTGTTTGTAGCCGTCATCCTCGAGGGTTTTGAAGAGGCGACGGAGCGCCACTCGAGCACGATTGTGAAAGAGCACCTCGTACAGGTCGCGCGCATCTGGCAGGGCTACGACCTCTCGGCGACTGGGTACGTGAGCGACCACGCGTTCCTGCGATTCTTGCCGCTCGTGCCGCCGCCGCTCGGACTGCCAAAGCACACGCTTCGGAAGGACCTCGAGCGCTGGGCCATGAGTCTCGACCTGTTTGTCGAGAATGGCAAAGTGAGCTTCCACGCGTTCCTGCTCGCAGCCGCACAGGCCGTGATGCTCGCAGTCGCCGACGAGCGCGGCGAGCCGATCGAGCGCGCGAAGTTGCTCAGCGTGCTCTTTGCGCGGTCGCAGAAAGTCATGTTGCGTACGCGCGTGCGGCGCTTGAGCGTCGCGCACACGTCGAGTCTCACGGCCGTGATGTCGGTCAAGCGCATCCAGTCTGCAGCGCGCAAAGGGCTCGCGCGCAAGCGGTTTCTCGAACTCAAGCGCCGAGCCAGCGAACACGCTGGTATGGTCCCATCGAACACGACCGGCGTCATCGCAGGCATCGCGGCGCAGATCGTACAGTCCATGAAAGTCGCTCCGGCGCCCGAGCACGGACCACCGCTGACCGAGATCTTGCGTGGCAGTACTGCTGCTGGCGCTCGTAGCAATAGCGTGAGTGATGCCGCCGACTCGGGCGTGATGCCAATGCAGCGAGCGCCTCGCGATCATCTTTACGATAACACGGTGCGCGCCATGTCCGAAGCAAGCGACACGAGTCAGGCGACTTGATTGCATAGCGACGAGACAGACGGCGTGACTCGAGACCGCCGTTAACGTGAAGAAACAGAGTGTCAGGCGAGGTAATAGCATCACTTCAGAAGGGAGCGAGGACAATAGTGATCAGTAGTAGCGAATCGCTATCGAACGTGCACGTGTCGAATGAGCGCGGGTCATATGCAGCACACGAGTGTGCACATCGGTGTACACGCTAACTCGCAATGGTACGCGACAATAGTAAGCGCCTCTCTGACACAGCGTCTCGTGGTCTCACTTTGTCATGGGCTCCTTGCATGGCGCGGTGCAAGCACTCCAAGCATCATGTCCGGCTGCATCTGTCGTGTCACGCGCATTTGCAGAGCTACAGCGTGATGTCAGGATGGCGACGACATCACCAGTAATGTGGACGCGACACTGTCCACTCT
>JAADWX010001030.1:0-11237 GCA_023336405.1 Globisporangium echinulatum | reverse complement strand
ACATGATCCCTCGCTCACAATGCAAGCAGCAGCGATGGCGATCAGCAAAAAGACGTTCAACAAGATGGCATTCAAGATCATCAAAGAGCACTTTATTGGCTTGAAGGTTAACAACGAGGCGCTTCGCTACCTGCGCCGCGAGATCGTCAACCAGGTTCGTGACCCGGCAGATGTCGAAGAGGTGCTTCTGCTCGTTCTCGGCGTCCTCGACGAGCGCGGCGTGCGCAAGGTGCGTCGTGAGCACCTCGCACAGTGGCTCGGAGTTGGGTTGACCGACGCGGGATCGCCGGCAGGAGCAGCCGCGGCAGCAAGCGACAGCGACAGCGACGGTGAGGCGGAGTGGACGCCAATGGCGAGCCTTGCCGCGCAGCCGCTCTGGGACGTCAGACGCATCCTGGACACGTACAAGCGAGATGGTCAGCGCGTGTACCTTGTCGACTGGCAGCCAACCGAGGAGCCAGCGTCGCACTTACCTCACTCAGTGATAGCCGCCTTTCGCCGTCAACGTCGTGCCTTGGTGCGCAAGCAGTTCATAGACGCAGAAGCTAGAGCAGGAAGATAAACGCGTTCAATACATGTACATATATTACATTTAAACACATATGCACACGCGCGAACACAACACAGTGAGGTTCACCCCCGCGCTAACGGGACACCTCGCTTCGCCGCCATGCTCACGCGCATACACGCACGCGCAAACACACGCGCGAACACGGCACAGCGAGGTTCACCCCCACAAAGTGGGACACCTTGCTTCGCCGCCGTGCTCTTGATACACATGCATGTGAACACACAATACACACGCATATGCGCACGCACACTCTCACGCACGCACGTACTCGGTCTCGTTGTACTCGATCTTGCTCTCTCTCTCTCGTGCGCGCGCGCGCTCGCGATTGTTTGCTGCTCACAAACACACACACAAAAGCACGAGTAAAACACACATACAAACATGCATATACGCACGAGTTCAGCGTCTCACCGCGCCTCGTGAGGCGCTGCTCACTGACGCGCGGAGGGACAACCACGCACGCACACATGTACACATGCACACATGCACACATGCACACATGCACACATGCACACATGCACACATGCACACATGCACGCGCCGCACTCGCTCGCTCGCTTGGTCGCTTGCTTGGTCGCTCGCTTGGGCGCTTGCTTGGTCGCTCGCTTGGTCGCTCGCTTGGTTGCTTGCTTTGTCGCTTGCTTGGTCACTTGCTTGGTTGCTTGCTTGGTCGCTTGCTTGGTCACTTGCTTGTTCGCTCTTGTGTGCTTGATCGCGCGATCTCTTTTGAATGCCCTCTCAAAACTCTCTCACACTCACTTGCTTTTCCCTCACCGCCTCTCCCCCGCTTCTGGCACCCACCCGTTGAATACTCAATATTGACCAATCATGAATAAAAATTACAATTCCAGGCATGTCGGTTGCTGTCGGCCGTGTCGGCCGTTTGACGCTATGGTAGAATATCGTGCAGATACTGACAGCGCTGCTGTTGACGTTATACGGATATTTCCCTTCTATGTGCCAGTGATTTATAATACTAAACTATGAAGAAGAAATCGAGCAGCACAGAAACCAAGGAAGTCTGCACATAATAATTAATGCAAGCAGACCCAGCATCCATGGTTTACAGAGTGGAGATCACAACACCAACCAGGAGAGTGTTTCGTATTGTTCGAGCGCGATTCGTCAAATTCGTGTCAGAATCGTCCGAATTGTCTGAATCCTGATGGAATGAATGTTTGCATGTCACAATCGTGATATGCGAATAATTCAGACAAACGACAGTTGAAAACCATGAATAAGTGCTTTAAAGTTATATGCATCACAGTGAACAAAAATCAGCTTATTATCTACAACAACAAAATGGTTGGTATTAATCATTCTGACCGTTGTGATGCAGATTTTGTCGAAAAAATTGGATAAATTGATGTAGCAAATTAAAAAGCTCGACGTTGTTGGAGACGCTCAGCGACGCTTGTTAATCACATTCCGCGTGCGAAAAAGCCGAGGAAGAGGAAGTTGCTGTTGTGTCGGAGTGAGGAATGCGTGGTATGATGTTTCAGTAAGCACAACCAAGTGAGCTGCTCATCGGAGTGTGGAATGCGTAATATGCTAACGCAGTAAACACAACCACGCGAGCTGCGCGAATAATGCGTCATTTTGTGGTTTACATGAGATTATGCGCAATCAGCCAAAAATATGTTTCAGAATCGTCCACATTGTCAGACTCGTGATGGAATGTTAAGATATGCGAATCATTCCAATATACAACACGGCTTCTTGTAAGTGTTTTATTGTTATATGTATCATGGTGAAATAACAGTAATCCAACCATTCTGACGCACATTTTGTCAGAATCTTATTGGAAAAATGGTTGTGGCAACAAGAAAGTTAAATCAAGGTGATTCATCCGTAATTCTACAAAAAATACTGTCGAAATTCCGTGTTCATTCAGTTAGAGTGCGACAGCAAACTACGTGCGCATCAGACGTCATCGCAGAGTTCGTTCGGACTGCATGAACTCGACGGTCCTTGCGAACACGCGCGCGCCTCAGTACTCAGGGGCTGCCCGTGCGCCGTCGCGTTCGGTGATGGATTGGCATATCTCGCACTACGCACTACGGCGTGGCGTCATGCAGCAGAACAACGGCCACGATCGGCAGTGGACCGTCAATTAAGTGGATGGAGCATGTCTGCAACCAACACTCGACACGCGCGCGGAAGAGAGGCTCAGTGTATTGCGAACACATCTTTGATCGGTGTGCATTAAACACAACATTGGACGCTCGACGTCGACTCCAGATTGCTCGACACGCTCACAGCGACGTTTGGCACTGTTGTGTCGGATAGTTGAATGCGTGGTGAAGGGTGGCAACGACTGTTTTCAGCTGCTACGCTCGAGCAAATCGTGCGATACTATGTCGCCATGACCAGTGAACACAATACACGACTGATCTAGCTGCGCGTGTGAGCCGTCGTTTAATATAATATTGCTGGTGTTATAGAATATAACAAAAAGGTCGCATAAATTTGGATTTTATATATATAAGCCTACGTTCTGCGACGTTTCGTTTTGGAACCAGCAAATGTGAAGAACTCATTTAGAAATTATGAAAATCTGTATATATTTATTACAAATTTGTACCTCTAATCCAACCGGTACGGCGATATTTAACGGCCATTAATAAAATGATGAATATGAGTTGCGGGAGGAAAAATGAGCAGCTCGAATATGCAAATTATCCTCGTCAACAGCAACCACCCGATCCAGCCAGCGAGGCTTCTTGTGTATGCGCATCGTGTATTTCCTGTTCGTTGTTGCCGTTAATAACTGCGTGATCGCTAACTCGACAGATATAGAACCGAAGCGAAATCGAGGAATTCCATTTCGCCGAGCCAGTGCTCCCAGACGCACGTCAATGCGCGCCTGCATTATGTTGTGTTCATGTGATGCGCGTGCAAGCAATCTACTGGATGATATGTTGCTTTCGTAGTTGATCACAGACGACATTGGTGAGGGATGAGTGCCAACTGTAGTGCACGCTTGGTTTTCGGCAGGTGTGTTTAAATCGGTTATATCGCATGCTGCAAAAACTGCAAAATAGTACTACATCATGCAAGTGTTGTGAACGTTGAACGTAAAAACGGCTAGGTGTTGGTGCTTGAGAGTGGGAAAGACCAAGTATTTTAGTTGCAGTGTCTCGGTGCCAAATTTTGCCAAATATTACACCAGGTTTTGCCAGGTGAGATTGGATCATATGACGAGTTGATCAATAGTTTTGGTCTATGGCAGGTGATGCTTTGTGAATCATCGTCTGTTTGCACATTTTTTTGCTTCAACAACTGAAGCTGCGATACATTCGTTGCACATCCTGACTTAACATCATGGTCTAGATATTCTATTATTCGTTTTTGACGTGGATGTGTACCCTTTCGTGTATTCGAAGCACAGGCGCCTTACTTGAGTGAGTATATTAACAACAATTAGTCGGTGCATAGACGCATGTTGGTAGGATCTACATGTCAACTCTTCTAAATCTAATCTTGAAGCTTTGCCGGGAATGGAAGGGTGAACACTGTTCAACACACAAAATGTAATTTTTGGCCATTGCAAAACGTTTTACTTTTTCATTTATGTCAAAGATGTTGATATATTACAACCTGCAATTCAACTAGAATGGATAATCAGTTCAATTTGGATGTGGCACATGTATAAAGGTATCTGTTCAAGGTTGTCGGGACACACTACACTCATTCACACTCACACTCAATCACACTCACTCACTTGCCAATGCAAACACTCACTCTCGCAGTCGCTTGCCGCCAAGCACATTGTCAGCTGCTATCTTGAGTCCTTGCAGAACAGTTGACGCGCCGCGCAGCAGTTTGTTGTCCTGCTTTGCGTTTGCGTCTGCTATCGGCTGCTCGTTGAACGTCGTGGGTGGACGACCTGGTGCAATCTTGTGTGGCGCACTCGTAGATCTCGACGTTGACACAGTCGACGTCGATGTCGATGTCGACGTCGATGTCGATGTCGACGTCGTACTGGCGCCGCCATTACCACCGTTGCTCGTGACCGTCTTGGAGCTCGACGGTGTCGTCGAGCCTGACGGCGATACATGCGACTCGGTCTTGGTACTTGGCGTCGCTGCTGTCGACTGCGGATACAGTGACGCGACGCCACCACGACCGTTCACACCAGCAACAGCAGGTCGAGCCGGACTCGTACTGCTGTCTGGTGACGGCGTAGATCCGACCGACTTCTTCACACCCGCGCCTTCCGAGCCGGGCGATCGCGTGAGCGGAGCGCTTGGCGTTTTTGTCGGCCGCTCAATGCCGCTTGGTGGCGTTGATGCCCGTGCATCAGCTGCTGATAGTGCATTGTTTGTAGCAGTGCCAGGTCGCATGGCGCTGGGTCGTTCAGCGCTGCTACCACCTGCTCCATTGCTTGCAACTGATTCATGACTCGGTATCGGTGTGGCCGTCGATGCAGTCATCTTTGGGCGTGGCGTGGCTGTAGGTACAGTGGTTGCTGCCGGTGCAAGTGGCATCGCGTTCGACGGCCTCGGCGTCGAGTGATCGACGCTCGAGTCCGCAGCATCTGGACGGCTCGCAGGTGCTGGATGCGGCGACTTGGTAGCTGCAGACGCGCTCGCTGGCTGTTGTGTCGGCTGTGTTGTCAAAGGGCGACGGTCGTCGTTGTCGCTGGCTCCCGCGCTCTTGTTGTTGTCACTCGCTGCTGCTGATGGTGGCTCCTTCGCTGGCGATGGCGCCAGTGTCGGGTCGCGAGAGGGCACTGCTGGTATTGGTGCCGGCTGACGCGGTGGCGGCGAGCTGCTAGCGACTGGAGCAACTTCAGCGCTCGGCTGCTGCGTCAACGGCATCCTGGACGTCGTCGCTGCAGGAGCCGACGACATCGCGTTGTTGCTCGATGGCACTGGCGTGGCGCTGGCTGGAGCTGACACTGTTACTCGCGGACTGGATGCCACTGGCGATGCGGGCATCAATGGTGGAGGACTGGACGTTGCTGGCGCTATCGTCGCCCTTGGTGCTGCTGTCGGTTGCGGTACTGGCGCTCGAGGCTTTGGTGCAGACGTTGGCGGTATGACCTCAATTGTTGCTGCGCTCGGAGTCGCTGGTGATGCACTGGCAGAGGCGCTCGCTGCTGGTGGGGCAGTCGATGGCGCGACCGTGTTCGTTTGCGCCTTTGGGGGCGGCACTGGTGCTGTCGTCACTGGCGCTGCTGACGACGGAGCGGTCGTGGCTGCTGGAGGCGGAGTAGGCGCTGTTGATGTCGCCGGCGGTGTTGGTGCGCTTGTCACTGGCGAAGCCGTCGTCACTGGCGGTACCGGTGCCGGTGCAGTCGTGACTGCCACTGAAGGCACCGGTGCGGACGTGGCAGTTGGAACCGTCGAAGCTGCAGCAGCCGGCACGACTGTCACGGGCGTGAGTCGGTCGTTCGAATACCGCGTGCCGCCGAACGAGTAACCCTTTGCAGGCGCTGCAGTCGTTGCACTGTCCGAGTCGGCGCTCAGCGCTGCCGCTGCCGGCGTCGCACCTGAGCCCGGCGGCAGCGTCGGCGTCACGCGCGCAGCGGTCGTCGCGTTACCGCGGTAGAGCGAAAAGATCGTCTGCTGCGCGCGCTCTTCCTCGTTAGCGTCATTGCCGCTATTGCTACTCGCAGCTGTGTCGAATGGATGCACTGCCGCCGCGTGTGACGCGAGGTCTCGGTCTGCCGAGTCAAAGCTGTAGCCGACCGCATCGCGTGATGCAGGCGATGCGGTATCGACTGTCATACTCGTGGAGGCGACCACATCGAGTGCTACGAGCAGCGTCAGTAGCAGCAGCAGCAGTGCCAGTGATGACGACGTGCGTCGCGGACTGCTCGCAGCCATGAGCGTCATGCGTCCGGGTGATGAAATTGCGAATGTGCGCTGGCGAGTAGTGTGCGCTCATCGGTGCATGTCGTCGCTGTCGCCACCGCCAGTGCGCTTCGCGAGCCGGAGAGCGTGTGTGCGCATGCAAGTAGAGTCGTGGAGGGTGGCATCCGCCAGCTGCTCATGCATTGATGGCAATATCTGCATGCTTGATCAAATTGAACTAAAATATATACTAATTAAATGCTCTTGAATGAGCCAAACAAGATTCGGTTTATATTGGCTTATTCTCAAGCACTTATTATTTGTACTAAAATAATGTCTGCAACATATCACATTCGTTTGCATTCACATTGTTAGTTAAAATTTGATAGGAGTCCTAATCGACATACACGCTCTCACCTCTCGACGCGACACAGTTCGCCACGCAATTCTTCCTGGAGCACGTTGACGAGCACGAGGCCCACGCACGTGAGCGCTGTCGAGTTTGATGCGCTCGTGAGATCGCAGTGTCTTCGTCTCTTGTTCGTTGTCCGTCGGTTGTCATTACAAGTCATGGTGATAGCACGTAAACGTATACACGTGTGTATACATAACGTATACAGCTGCAAGGTAGGGCACTGACGAGCGCAGTCGAGCACAAGTAGAACGCATTGACGCGTCTCGGTCGGTGCAGTGCCTACCGTCTGCTCGTCCGCCTGCTCTACTGTTGTTGTTGGGCACTGCGATGAATTATGGCAAGAGGCCATACGTACACTACCGTCCTTGTTGATATAGATCCTGTACGCTTCGGCGGTCGAGAGGCGATTGCCATTCAACGCCGCTGTCCACTCCTGCGAGTACACACGCAGTTGGTCAGTGTGCGAGCCGACCGATCGACCTGCTGCATCCACATCGCATCTGTGCAAGCGCGTACCGCAAATCGTGCCACAGCAGCTGCAGTGAGTCACCAACACCATTGTTCTCTTGCTCCGAGACGTCGTCGCGGCTTGACGTGCTCGCGTAGCTGCTGTGGCGCGTATTCGTTGCGTTGTTCCCGCCATGGCGACGACAGCAGTCGCGCAGTCGAGCAGCAAGATCTTCTCGACAACCTCCGGCGCGCGGTCGTTCGAAACCTCGGTGATGCCTGCGTGCTCGAGCAGCACGTCCTCGCTCATTGATGCCGCTGCTGCGTACGTCGGTGCGCGTTCCGAGGTTGAGTGAACCCTCGCTACGTCAAAGACGAGTGCGCACGCGCTCGCGCCATCGCAGGTCGCGAGCACGACGCATGGTGCGACTGAAAGTTCCATCGGCTGGGCGTATGCCTCGTGTGTATGGCGAACAACGTGTATACATGGCGCTCCCACCAACTTCGACCTGAACAGATCTGTCTCTCTGTAGCTGTTAGGCACACAACGTACTTTTCGAGCGTGAGGTCGCGGTGGTAGATGTTGCGGTCGTAGCAGTACTGCAGCGCCGCGAGCAGCTGACGGAACACACGGGCAGCGCGTGCTTCTGACATCTTGCCGTGCTCGAACAAGTCGCAGCCGTCGACGAGCTCGTCAAGCATTTGCTGGACGACAGGCAACTCCCTCACTGGAGCATCTCGCACAGCGCGTTCAGTGCCGCTTCCTCGTGCTTGCCGCACGACTCGTACATCGCGACGACGAGGTCACGCTCAAAGCCCATGGACACAAGCTAACGCACACAATAGCCAGTCATACGCATAATGTCGGTCACAGAGTCAGTCAGTCCGACTGACTGGACGCGACAGCGCATATGTCCAGGTCGACGTACCCGCTCGATCGCGTCGAGGTCATGGTCGAACGAAGCGTCTGCAATCACATCAGCGCAAGGCGAGTCATCGGTGACGTCGATCGTCTCGCACTCACTCGCACCATGCACTGGCGTGTTCGCAGCTGCTGCTGCTGCTGCTGCTGCTGCTGCAGTCGTTGGCAGTAGCTGCAGCCGCAACAGCTGCAATGCTGCAACTGGATGCGCTACGAGCGTTGCGAGCGTCTCGTTTGGTACCAACTGCTTGACGCGCACGATCGCGTTGAACGGATCGCCGTGCAGCTGCGCGTCAAGCAGCGCAGGCAATGCCGACGCAAGCGGCTGCAGTGCGGGATGAGTACGCACGAGTCTGTCCGCATGGCTCGCAGCGCTCGACTGCGTAGCTGCTGCAGTTGCAGTCGTGTCGCCTGTGAGCATCGCAACTGCAGCTGCGAGGTCGTCGCTGCAAAGCTGCAGGGTGTGCTGGGCAAGTGCGAGCTCAAAGCCCATGGCCACAAGCTGCTGCGCGAGCTGCTGCTGCTGTGCTGACAGTGTAGCGTCTGTGCGTTTGCGCTTGCGGTTCGATGTAGCGGCAGGATGAGCTTGCTGTGGTTGGTTGCTGCACTCATAGCTGCTGCTGCTGCTGTCATTGTCGTCGTCAGTTGGCGGATCTTGCGCAAAGACGAAGAAGTCGGTTGGCGTGAGTGCGTGCACGTTGAAGAAGTCCATGTCGGCGAGGATGCGGCCACGGAACATCACGAACGAGTCGCCTGCGGCTTCGTCGTCGATGGGTTTGCAGTCGTCGTTGGTGTGCTTGGCTGCATCGTTGTCGTCGCATTCACTGTCGTCACTCTTGCGCTCGTCGCTGTGTGCACGGACACGGTTGCGTCTGGGCATGGCCGTTGCAGCCGTGTCAGTGCGCTGCTGTTCGAGTATGAGGCGCTTGAGCGTCGCGACCTGTACTTGTTGCTCGCCTGCGCGCAGCGGCACGAGCCACTCCACGCCGTCGCGCACGCTGCGCACCCGTATCGAATGCTCCATGTCTCGCTGTCAAAGCACAATCACATGAGCAGCATCCAATACTGTGTTGCTACATGTTGTAACAAGTCATCACGTTTGTAGTAATGTGTTCGAACTGTTTGTATGTTGGCAGGTGTTGGAGTAACGAAACTAAAATCTGATAGATAGTGTGAAATCGAAAAGTCACGAAAGTATCCGCTCAGCCGAATAAATTCAGACAATCGTATTAAATGTAATCTCAAATGTAACAATTTCTTTACGCTATGTTGTGAAGAATTTCGATGACACAAAAATAAGATACTTAATATTCTTTGGTTAATTGAGAATTTTGATTTGTGTCAGCGACCATGTTTTAGACTCTGGCCATCACGGTGAGCACTGGATTCATCAGGACTAACGCATTGACACGCATAGACCAGGATATAGCGAAAACGCACTATTCAGTCGTTACATTTCCTTTGTAGACTACTAAACACTGTTTCAGAGTTTAACCAGGTATGAGCATGCCGGCACACACATGACTAGTATATCAAAATGGAAGTGAAGTGAAAGTAGAAGGATCTGTTCGTGAGCCATTTCGATAAATCGTCAAGATCTTGTGTTACCCTTTTACGATAGGCAGTCCATAGCATCCACTGGTTTCTTGAATGTCGTCTCGACGCGCAGGAGTTTCGATGAACAGCATCTACCATTGGTGTCTACAATGCTGTTAAAGGATACACCGCGCCACACAACGTCGTTGTCGCAGAACGATGAGTCGCATATCTGTCAGTCATACAACTAGCACCGGATAGAGCGCAAGTCGTCAAGAGCTCATGTGTTATATTTTACGGCAGGCAGTGGACAGCAGTGCGAGAGGATCTTTGAGTGAGTCTCAAACAAATACTGATGAACTTGATGTTAGGTCTATTAAAGAACATTGTATCGTTTATCAAGGATCGGCGGTGTGGGTCATAAAGTAGTAATTGACGAGACGTATAGAAGAAACAACCATGAATGACCGAGATTTACCTCAACATTTTGAGTTTTTGACAGTGTTGATTTGTCCAATAACAGTATTGTGTGATTGCCGGATCTCGCAGGTTATTGGCAACAATCATTGCCCTTATACGCGAGTACATTCGTCCTGGGACGTGTATAATGTCGGTCATGTTCAACTACTCAAACCTGCCTCATCGACTAAAGTTGAGCGTAAAACGATCTTATACCTAATGAACTAATAGATCGTGAGTTGGCGGTGGCTGAGAGGATGACGACGATCTGAAACGCACCATCCCGGACTGTGGCGCTCAATCGCATTGTGCGTCAGAGCTGTGGTGATTTAGCACATTCCGCGAATTTTGGATCTACGTTAACACTAAACTTTCCTATTACATCGTATTTTAATACAACGTAATACTTTGTCACATATTGTAATCGAATTGCGTTTATGTGTATCATATTATTGTATTGGTTTATCACTGATTACGACGAGCAAGGAGATGACGTACAATTTTTTGCTATTGATCATGCAGTCAGCAGCACACAAATAAAATCGGACAAAAAAGGTTGTTTTGATTTCAGAACCTCATCATTGTGTTTTGTGAATAAACACACAGTGGATGCGTCTACATTAATATATATTTTTTCAGTGACGCCGAATCTTTTTTCAAATATAGTCCGATGTTTACATATTAGACGTTTGCTAAAACGCAATCCAAAGTAACTGTAATGACATATCTTAATTTAACACCCATATAATCCGACAGACGATAGCTAAAAGCAATATCATGGGTTATACTTTTGAGCTTGGGCATATTCAATTAAGCATATAGACGATATCATGATGTAGTGCATGTTATCGATTAGGCACGACAACTCAAAAACATTAGACGATTAGATTTAATTTGTATCACTGTGCATAAATGAAAATTGATATAAAGCATTTACACAGCACAATATTTGGCCGCGGCCAGATCATTTTGCGCGACCCGATCTCGGGTGTGCTCAGCGCTGGCTCGGACGGCCGCGCCGATGGCTGCGCGATGGGCTGGTAGATGCACTGTCGTATGTCGTATGTCGGGTATGAGCTTAGCTTT